>JASPKZ010006051.1:350000-607536 GCA_030220185.1 Diploptera punctata
TCAAATACTGGAGTTATGTGGTCTGATTTACGGAGGTTGAATATATATCGTACACAAGCATTATGAACTCGTTGTAGTCTTTGTACGAATGTAATATTCATGTCAGTTAAGATTAAGTCACAATAATCGAAATGCGGCATAATCAAAGTTGAGACAAATACTTTTTTCAATGAAGAAGGAAGGACATTTTTCAAACTTTTAGGGAATGGAAGATTGAATATGGTCCCATGGCGTAAATTTATGGCACGTATAATGCATCAAGCATAAACTAAGATAAATTTTATAAAAAAATTGTTACAAACTTTAAATTTCGGCGGTATTGATTAAATTTTTTAAAGGATATCGTAAAATAAAATTCTAATACTACTATTACAGGTCCTGCACGTATATGATAAATAAAATTGGGGAACATGATCATTACCACATGCTAGTCTCTACAAAAAATATTACATTTTAAATATTTATTTTATTTGGAAGGTTTCATAATGTTTCACAACATTTTCCTGAGAGCAATTCATCTACTGCCATTCTCCTACACATATCTCTGCCATTCTTCATGAGATTCTATCTTCTATCATTCTTGTTAATTTTTTTTTATGAAGTCCACAAGTAAAGTTTGAACTTTCATATTTAGTAGTATATTACGATGCGAGGTTGGCAAGTGGTTTTTATAGAAACGAGGAAAAATGTTTAAAAACCGAGCGATAGCGAGGTTTTTAATTTCAGAGATTCTGTAAAACACTTCACAAACATGCGTGGTACATTATATTTTGCTCGATGGTGTTTCCAAAATAATAAATAGTAAAATAATAACATATTTGTTGGAAATATGTGCGTTCATTATAAACAATTGACTTACGTTAATATTGTGGACAATGTTTATTAGTTGAAACTACAGGAGGCCGTGAGACCAATTAGTGATAAAATGTCCGCAAGTACGTATTTATTGTTTTATATTGTTTCAAATAAAGGTCAGTTCATTTAAAATGCAGTAATTTGTTTCGTATCATGTATATTAATACTACCTTCTGGATATTTGTGTCCACCGCTGTGGTCTCGAGGTAGCGTGCTGCCTTGTCACGCAGCGGGCCCGGGTTCGATCCCCGGTCGGGGCAGTTTTTCTAGGTGAGGTTTTTATCGGGGTTTTTCCTCACCTGTAAGACAAATGTCAGGAAAACTTTAAGGCCCAAACGTTCCCCGAAATCATATGGGCATCATCCTTATCATTATCATCCTTACCATTATCATCATCATCCTTCACCGGTGTGGAAAGCAACGGGAAGCTACCACACCTACACAATTCCCTAGTAAAGCTGCAAGCATAGCATGAAAATGCTATGATTGCAGTGAAGGACTTGCCTTCGGACAGAATTACTATGCATGGATGGATATTTTTAATATAGGCCTATACATTGTTTGTAGTATACATAGAGGGCAGTGGCTTTGTTTCCTCACACGCGTTTTTGTAGTATGTAATATTACATTATAGTTAATGTATTACAATATAGTGATTTAGGTTGGCAACCCCGAAATGTGGAAGTTGAACTTTCAATCATGGTCGCCATTGCTGTAAGTACGACAAAACGCACTATCGCTCAAAAAATATATTTTGTGTAATACGTTCTAATTTATTTCAGATTACTGAACTCTGAACATATGATATTAAGTTCATATGCGAAACCCTAGCTGTTTAACCACTAACCAAACTCCTGTATCATCTCTAGAATGAGTGAATTACCGTATTCACTGACTTCACGCACGTTTTACTTTATTTTTGTTATATAAAAGGTTGTTGCGTGATTTATTCGAGGAAAGTTTCGGGGATGTTGGTTTTGCTGTTCACCGTGACGTAAGCCGAGTAAGAGACAGTAATTTTATTTTTACCTTGCTCCGAATCCGTCACATCCCTAGCATATACGTATCCAAGGCCAGACTTGTATTTTTACCTTCAGTAACATTTCTAAAATTCATTAGAGGAAAGTGACCAAATATGGAATAGTATCCCTAAAATGGAATACCACAATTTTTCCAAAAGAAACAGTTCAAAATGCAATATAGAGCCATCATTTTTTCTCATTCACTCACGTCTTCAAGATCGTAGAACCATCCATTCCCTATGCCTACTCTATAACATATTACACACATCTTTACCTTATTATTTATCACACCGCTTCACTAAACTCTCTGATACACATAACTTAGATACCCGATCCCTTGAGCACAGTGTCCTTTATATCCCTCCTCATCATACTACCTATTATTCGAAATCTTTTACAGTTTCTCTTGCTAGAACATGGAATTCACTTCCACCCTATGTCAGAGACTGCCAAACTTTACCATCTTTCAGAAATAAATTGAAAATAAAATCACTAACAGAAACAACTCACTAATACTACTTTTTAAGAATTAATAATGCGTTTTTGCATTATTTAATAAAAATAGACTTAGGATTTTTGTTAATATATTTACCTAATGCCTTGTATAAAAAGCGTAGATTAATTCATTGTAGTGTTTTTTTCTCTTCTTTTTATGCATAGTAGATTCGAGCTGTTATTCCTTTTTATTCATTGTATCATTAATTTAATTTTAATTGTATTTAGTTTCATTATATTATTAGACATTAATTTCATTATTATTCAATATGACAGATAATGAATTGTTCAATAACTATTATTGTAACTTTTTTTTGTATTCATATGTAACATGTTTGTCCTGTCTAATATGACTACTATTGTAATTTTTTTGTATTCATGTGTAACATATGTTTGTCCTGTTTTATATGACTATTATTGTATTTTTTTTGTATTCATATGTAACATATGCTTGTTCTGGTGAGTGGAAGAGAAGGCCACATGGCCTTAACTCCACCAGGCTAAATAAATAAATAAAAAAATAAATAAAATCTTTAACGTTCACACATGTTCTATCCATCAATTGGGAGACAGAATTATTGTAATGTAATTGTTTTGTTGGTGTTCTGAATTTTTAAGGTGCGAAAACGTGAAGTGTTCCTCATTAATCAATTGGTTATGTAGTTTAAATAGTTGTATGTATAGTACTTGTTAAATTATCATAATGACTTTTTACTGTTTATGTTTTATTACCTATATATAAGGGGCGACTTTCTATGACCAAAAAATTGAAAATATGCATGCATTTATGACCTAAAGAAGTTTAAATATGACCTAAAAAGACAAAAATATGACTTTATAATTGAATTAAATTTTTTACCCATACTATATTGATTGTTCATTCATATACTTTATCATAAGAAAAAGGAAATCTTCTATTGTACAGTGCAAACGTTTGCTACCTGTTAACAGAAACCTTGGAAACAAGTGAACTGTGGAACTGACGATTTTTTATACAGATACAATGTTGGTTATTTCCAATCGCCTGATGACTAGGCTATTAAAAAAAACAAAATATGACCAAAATATGACTTTATCATAGAAATAAACAGAAGTATGACCAAAGATTTGAAAAAGTGAGAAATATGACTTTAAGACCCAATAAAAACCACTTAATCTTAATAATACTTAATAATAAATGTTTTTACTTACTTGAAGCTCAGAATATTAGCTTTGGTAAAAATATGACATGTCATAAGAATCCGCCCCTTACCTCTATAAACGATAATAAATTATTGCAGTTATGAAATTCCAAATAAGGACCGTCTTTAGGGAACTATTATGGAATTTTCCATATTTGTATCTCGATACATAGTAGTGGATTTCCTGTTTCTTTAAATGTGTTGATATTATTCTTCAGAATGTCTACGTCAGCCAAAAAAAATTAAACAAAAACCTAGGATAAAGATATGATGTCTGAAGCTACGGTACATAAAGATTTCGAGAGAAAAAATGGGCCACGTTAAATCATCGAAACATTTTGAAGTACCGAAACATTTCGTTTCGTTCCATATTTGGTTCGTCTTCCGGGCTTATAGGCCGTGATCTGGTTGTCTTCTTACTCGACGTTTCGTCTACTGCTGCGGTAGACATCATCAGGAGATACTGCGTGCTCTCTGTGAACTCCTCAACAGTCGGCTGCAGACTGGCTGGTCGTTCTATCTATCTATCTATCTATGTGTTGGCAGCGCGTAACGCCGCCCAGTGTGCCGCGTTTGGAACCAGTTGTAGCTCCCTGGCGGCTAATACCTTTGTGGCTATCGTTACATGGTTTTTCGTCTATTGTCACTAGTTAGTGGCGTTGGTGTTCTATTGTTTTGAATGGTGTTTTGTAAATTTATTTAATATGTTTGTGGAAATGGATTTCTATAGATGAAATGAGATGTTTCCTCTCTAGAGCAGGGCATCGGAAACCACTGGTGAGACAAGCAGAGAGTCCGAAAGCCGACCGAGTGGAATGAGCCACTCTACTCTAGCTGTAGCACAGTTCTCATTTCTGTTATCTGGACCATCATGGGGTCTGGTAAATATGTTTTTGTGGACAGCACGCCGCTGTAGCCCGTGTCCTATATTGCGAACAATAGGGTTCGAATGAGTTTGAATAGTTTGGAACATGTGTTCCACTCTGTCATTAATTTGGGTCGCAATATATGGCATATTGGCTAGGTTGTGCAACTCTGTGATCCTCGTGTATAGCGGGGCCGAAAATATGATTTTTAAACATTTGTTTTGAATTATTTGAACTTTCTTTTTGTGGCAAGCAGCGAGGATGCTCCAGGCTTCACAACCGTATAGCAGCATGCTACGGATCACAGCTGTATATAAGGTTAGCTTGATCCGAGATGGCAGTGTAGGCGACTTGAAAAATGGATATAGTATGGCAATTGCCGCATTTGACTGGTGAAGAAGATGTCTAATGTGAATTTTGAAAGTTAGCTTGGAATCCAGTTGAATTCCAAGATACTTGACTGAAGTCTCCAGGGCCAATTGATGGGCTCCCAAGGTGAGTTGGATAGGGCTTCGTCTACTGGATTTTGTAAATAAAACAGCTTTTGTTTTATTAACGTTAAGTTTGATGTTCCAGAGACGAAGCCAGGAGTGGATGGTATTTAGTGCCGATTGGAGCACTAGGATGCGGCTGCTGGTCGTTGGAAACTGTCTCTATATTTATAGCTAAACCCCGGGTGGTGGGGGGGGTTTTCTGCGCGGATCATATGGATCAAGACGCCGGCCGTGAATGCCTACAATTATATATTTCGTTTCGTCTTTGTCAGAAAAATGAACTATCCCCAGATCAAGCAGCAGCTATGACATTACTTATGAAAAACTGTGCTGGGTACACAACTCGAAGACCTGTTAGTGGAATACATTTTGAGGATAGACATTCTTGAATAAATCTGAAACAGAATTAGAATGTGAATCTTGTCGTGATCTTCCTGATCTTACCTGTCAAGGTCTTGAAATTCTATCCGACATAAGCTCTATACCAGTAAAAAGGCTAAAACCTATAGCAGGGGGAGGAAAGCTGCTATGGTGACAACTATAACTTCTTGACCATATAAAAGTATGTCACAGAAAACTAACAGAACGGAAAAGTACAGTACTTACAAAACGGTGTAGGAATACAACTGAAAGCAAAATAAAAGGAAACCTACGAAAAAAGATCGTAGACACTGATAATGGCAAAGTTAAGAGAGTGAACCTGATGTTCCAATAAGTAAAGAACCTCCTGATTCTGTGGACGCAGAATGTATGTTCTATCAACAATTTTTCTCTGGAGATCTGGAGACACTCAAGTAGAAATGTACGTAAAGTGTCTATTGAGTGGGCTTTGGGCACATAATGTTTGTGCTAATCCAGAATTCTTTAATAACTAGATTTGTAATTTTTACAATTAGTATAGGGGCATATATATATTTATAGAAAAGAAAATATTACAGTGGTATGGCCATGTCAAAAGAATGTCAGAGCAAAGACTGCCCAAACTTATTGTGGAATGGATCCCAATGGAAAGGAAGAAGAAAGGAAGACCAAAGAAAACCTGGATAGAGGGTGTGAAAGCGGCTATGATTGTCAGAGGATTGGAAGAAGATCAATGGATGGACAGAGAGGAATGGCGTTTGGTTTCCGGAAGACAACGGCAGCTGTCATGATACCGGATGATGATATAATCATATATAATTTATTATTTATTATTATCAAAGTTCTTTGATCCCTTAGAAAATTAAAACTGTATTTAAAAATATTGTTGTGCCTCTTTCTCGTAGTCAATATTTGGGTATCTATTTCATACATAGCTAGCTAATTTTACCATGTTTACTATTATTATACATTTTCATATTATTAATTAGTAAGTAAAAACATCACATTACAAGTTAGGCAGAAATATATGATTTATTACTAATAAATAAATAAATAAATAAATAAATAAATAAATAAATAAATCTATTTAATTTGCACTATGGATAGTTACTTGTTTTAATTTCAAAAACAAAATTGAATTCCATATCTGGTCACATTACTCTGTCTATTTAGCCTGGATTTTTTAGAACTATGCTAATTCGGGGGGGGGGGAGTATTGTACTGTAAGAATGGCGATTCTTGATGGCACAAAGTATAATTGATAACCTTTGCACGGATTACAGGTTAAGGACAGCCCGAGCAGTCTAGCGTGTAGTACGTACTTGCTACAACGTGTTAAAACTTATAAAAAGCAATTTCACACTGGCCTAACTCAATATGATAGCAATGTACGTTCTGTTTAAAATTAAGTGTTGTATTGTCGTACATGCGTGAAATATTGAGGAAAATGTGTTTTATATTTAATTAAAAAAATTCTGACGCGTGAATTATCTGATGCCGTGAATTATGCGAGGAGTAAATATGGTATTTCGTGACAGATGAATCAGGACTGTTGAATAATCACTTACCAACAGATTGGTTTTCCACACAGCGACGTTTTCTAGCTGAGACCTCGCAATATGCCACTGTACATTTTCTTCTTTACCACATAGACCTACATATTATGTGATGTTAATTTCGGAGGTATATTCTAGATAAACAGCTCAGTTTTATCTTTATGTTAGTGAAAATCTACGATTTTTAGGTACTATTATTCACAAAAATATTTGAAAATTTTTTATTAGTAAGGGTTTTTTCCAAAATGTGTTTTGCATGTTGTACAGTAAGTGAGTCATTAAATAAAAAAATATATCATGTCAATATGGTATAAAATAAACTCTTATTTCAAAATTGATATCTCCATTTGTTAGTATGATAAAATCTAAGTATAAAACTCAATAGCTCTGAAGGGGAGAAGTCTTGCGATAGTGATAAGGTTTACGATTGGCAGTAACGCACTTACAGATATGTTTTTCGTCTTATTCAGTCGTGCAGTGTTCTCACATAGACTACAGTATTCTACTTCTAGGAATGATTTAATATCTCAGGTCATCACAGCCGCAATTCATACTTGGGCCAGAAATGACCGACAGATTTTGATCTTATTTTACATGCCGCAATTTTACAATGGTTTACTTCCGACATCCATGGTTTCATATCCCTCCCGAAAGAAGACACACTCACATTTTTTAACATCCTTAAAAATCTATGAATCTTGATTTCATTCGTTGAATGATCTGATTAATGGGACGAATAAGAATGTAAAATTAATAATTATCCACGATTTTGTATTAGCTGCTAATCGTACTGCCAAAATTCCCGGTCGAATTATATTTCCGATTATTTCAATACAGACTATAAATGGTATTTGAACCCACAAATAGGAATCAAAGACAAGCATGTTAATCACTAGTTCATTAGGACTGACCAATCAATATGTATCTAATTTTTTTAAAAATTGCCACTGTAGAGAGTATTCATAGGCAAAATGGTTGTATAAATTTGTATGGAGACTCTTGTGGCGATGTACGTGTCCGCTGCCATCTTTAATTTGTGTCGACATATTTTCAGAGCTCAATATGAGGGTGTAGGGTGTAATGGAGCTTGCGTGATATGAAGTGCGTGACTGGAGAAAGAACTGAACTTTAATCTCCCAGCTACTAAAACGTATGCAAATGTGGTAATTTTTATTCCTATAAAAGTTAGGAAGCCTTGAAAATGAAATAAAATTTACCTTATTTGACATTTATAGACTAACATATTACAAAAGAAAGTTCAGAAGAAGTATTTTTTTTTCTAAGTTAGATGGAGATTTAGCTTTTGTCTCTAAGATTACTATAACATTCGAAATTTAATTTTAGGTGTCAAAACTGTAGGTACGGTAGAAGGCTGGTCTCATTTGTGAAAAATATACAATAAAGAACAGCGATGTCAAACAAACGCATTTGTATGGCCATGGAGGCGCTTATAGCATTAATTATAACATGTTATAAGGACGGAAGTAGACAGCAGGGAGGACGCGTAATCATAGGCTTGCAATCGGCATGGAAGAGGAAATCTACAGTGTCTAAGAAATAGACGGAATGTGATGTAAAACTACAACTTTATAAAACGTACCTTTCATTTATTTTTTACAGTTTTTATAAAAATAACAAGTAACTGTGCAATTTATATTAGTCCATTAATTTAAATTAATACCTGTAATTCGTTTAATATATAATATTAATTACAGGGAATTTGAAGGCCCAAACGTTCCCCGAACATAATCTGGCCATCATCATAATAATCGTTATCATATTCGCCATGTGTAATAAGAATGTACAAAAATTATGGCATTTCAAGTTGTAGATCCTGTCATAAATAAAATTGTACTTGACAATATAATTATGGAGAAGGTGAATAATTTTACGTATCTACGTTGCAATATCTCATATGAAGAATAAATGGATGTAAATGCAAAAAATAAAAAAAAATTAAAGCATTTTAGGCTTAATAAATTCTACCTTCAAGCCACAATTTTACATATCTAGGATGCAATATCTCATATGAAGAATAAAAGGATGTAAATGCAAAAAATAAAAAAATAAAAACATATTAAGGTTAATAAATTCTATCTTCAAGCCACAATTTTACTTATCTAGGAACCAATATCTCATATGAAGAATAAAAGGATGTAAATGCAAAAAATATATAAAAAATTAAAGCATTTTAGGCTTATTAAATTCTATCTTCAAGCCACAATTTTACATATCTAAGATGCAATATCCCATATGAAAAATAAAAGGATGTAAATGCAAAAAAATATAGAAAAAATAAAGCATTTTAGGGTTAATAAATTCTATCTTCAAGCCACAATTTTACTTATCTAGGAACCAATATCTCATATGAAGAATAAAAGGATGTAAATGCAAAAAATATATAAAAAATTAAAGCATTTTAGGCTTATTAAATTCTATCTTCAAGCCACAATTTTACATATCTAAGATGCAATATCCCATATGAAAAATAAAAGGATGTAAATGCAAAAAAAATAGAAAAAATAAAGCATTTTAGGGTTAATAAATTCTATCTTCAAGCCACAATTTTACATATCTAGGATACAATATCTCATATGAAGAATAAAAGGATGTAAATGCAACAATTTAAAAAATAAAAGCATTTTAGGCTTAATAAATTCTACCTTCAAGCCACAATTTTACATATCTAGAATGCAATATCTCATCATCATCATCTTAAGGCATGATAACTTCAAAAGTTAAAGTTTTGGCCTTCTCAACAATCCTCCTCCATGCCAATCTGTCTCTTGCCATATTCAAATTAGTCACTTTCATTTTCCTTGGATCGTTCATTGTGTCATTCTCCCATCTGAACTTCGGTCTTCCTACAGCTCTGCCTCCTATAGGTTTCCATTTGTAGGGTTTTTTAACCAGTCTCTGATCATCCATTCTTATCAAATGTCCAAGCCAACCAATTCTGAGAAATCTTATATGGTTTACTATGTTCTGATATTTGATTAATTTGTTTAGTTCGTTATTTGTTTTGACTCTCCAACAGTCAATTCCTCTATTTGGTTCAAATATTCTTCTTAAAATTTTTCTTTCAAAAATTAGTAATTTCTGTTTTATTGTTTCTTTTAGGACCCAAGTTTCACAAGCATATGTAACTACTGATCTAACGAGTGTTTTGTATAACCTTATTTTTGCAGTTTTTGATATTAATTTGCTTTTAAATAAGGTTCTATTTGCAGCAATATCTCATATGAAGAATAAAAGGATGAAAATGCAGAAAATAAAATAAAAAATTAAAGCATTTTAGGCTTAATAAATTCTATTTTCAAGTCACAATTAGTCCAGAAACATTAAAGACTAAAACTGTATAAAATACTGGCTTTTCCAACTCTTTTGTATGGTAGCGAAGGAGGTATATTGAAACTGAAGGATGTACAGAGACTTAAATCTGCTGAAATAAGATATATTCAAAGGACGCAGGATACACACTACTAGACCATAAAATATGAATACATCTTTGAAGAATTACACATGGTACCTTCAGAAAACAAAATTTCTGATTATAAGTCAAGATGGATGCAACATGTTCATCGAATGCAGAATCACAGGATACCCAAACAAATGTTAAGATACAAACCTGCAGAAAGAAGAAGGCCAGGACGTCCAGTGAAAAGACTTTTGGATGATGTTTCTATTGAGGCCGAAACAGGTCAATAAATGACCTAAATCCGTGATGATGATTGTATGACTGTGTATGTTGCGTTCGCCTGACAACAATTCACATAAGGAAGATTAAAAGTAAGACGTATGAAAATCAGAATGAATGTGAGGCAATCCATTAAAGATTAAGATTAAAGTAGTTTGATAAGACTGCGATTTTAATTAAACGGATTTAATAATTTTGAAAAATGGAATTGTATTTATTACTAGCTAATACCCGGCGTGCGTTGCTACTCCTAAATAAATTAAAATTAATGTGATTTTATGTTTAGATGAATATTAGTAAAAGGAAAATTAATTATAAATTATATTTTTTAGATACCCCGTGCTGATTAACGCCTTGCCGGGAATCTTCTCATCCTGATCTTCTTGGCATAAATGAGCTGAAAGACAAAAATTAATGTACTTCTTACGATTAGTTGAATAAGTAAAATGAAAAATAATTATAATTGTATATTGCAATTATTTTAAGGTTGCCCGGAAATTTACTTATCTCGATCTTCTTGGCATAAATGAGCTAAAAGATAAAGTTCGTTATTGTGAGTTATCCGTAAAAGAATACCTGTCATGTTGTGCTATGCTTTCACACGAATCTACGTACTTGTCTAGATCTTGGCATCAATGAAAGGCAAAAATATTTATTGTGAGTTATCCCTAAGAGATAAACATTTGCTGTCGCGGACTTTTTTGTAGAGCTTTTGAGATATTCAATTCTGTGTACATTAATGTTGTGTATATGTTATGGTTTACGCAGGGTAAGCCATTTAGCGTCCAAAAAGCTACTTTTTCACGTTTTCCACTACAAAGGGCGATTTTTAAGGGTGTAGGAGTTGAGTTTCACAACTCTGTTATAGCCTATGTTCATCCCGGGAATCTCCTGAACATTTTGCAAAAAGCCCCATCACAATCGGATCAACGGTATGGCCGCGCATAAAATACAAATAAACAAACCAACAAACATTCATTTTTAAATATTAGATTTAGATTGCATGAAGAATAATTTACTCGAATTAATATTCTTAATGAAGTACCAACTTTTCCTGAAATCCAACTGATCACTCAAGGCCCTCCATAGCTTTGCATGGTCAAAAAATATGTATGTAATCCATAGTTTAAAATCTCTCTCCCCACAGGTCGTGTCACTGTAAGGCCCGAGTGGTGTGTGGCACGTAAAAATGCCTATAAGGTGAGAGGTTAAACTGAGTTAATGGAATGGAATATAATAATAATTAGGCTATCTTAGGCCTATAACGTAACTTCCGTACTATTCTCGTCTCAATAAACCCCTTACGTATTTTCACTTTTACAATCAATACTTAAATGTCTTAACAGAAATTGCGGTTTTGTATCAATATTGTGATATGTTTTGGAATACTAGTTGCAGAAGGAAGTCGTTTTTAAATTATAGTCAATCAACCGAGCTCGTAGATGAGACTTTTTCCAGTATCAATATTTATCACATTTTTAATTTCTCCACTATTTTCTTTACAAATAAATTAATTTTCATTCTAGCTTGCACTTTGTACAACTCTAATACAATGCTTTTTCTGCTGAAATTAGACCCCAGCTTAGTTACCAATCTAAGGCTACGGCTCAACAGAGTTTCAGAGTTTAATAATTTTATTAATATATTAAGAAAGGTTATTGATTACTTACTTACTTACTTACTTACTTAGTTACTTACTTACTTAGTTACTTACTTAGTTACTTACTTAGTTACTTACTTAGTTACTTACTTACTTACTTAGTTACTTACTTAGTTACTTACTTAGTTACTTACTTAGTTACTTACTTAGTTACTTACTTAGTTACTTACTTAGTTACTTACTTAGTTACTTACTTAGTTACTTACTTAGTTACTTACTTAGTTACTTACTTAGTTACTTACTTAGTTACTTACTTAGTTACTTACTTAGTTACTTACTTAGTTACTTACTTGCTTACTTACTTGCTTACTTACGTACTTACTTACTTACTTACTTACTTACTTACTTACTTACTTACTTACTTACTTACTTACTTACTTACTTACTTACTTACTTACTTACTTACTTACTTACTCTTACGGTACTTACTTACGGTACTTACTTACTTACGGTACTTACTTACTTACGGTACTTACTTACTTACTTACTTACGGTACTTACTTACTTACGGTACTTACTTACTCACTGCCACTATCGAACCCCTAGGTTCATGGCTGCGCGGGCATAAGCTTTCCATACATCCCTATCCTGAGATAATGCTTTTCAATCATTCCCTGCATAATCTACTTTCGTTCAAATCATAGTTAATGTTATTTTCCCATCTCATTCTTGGTCTACCAACTGGGCGTTTTCCCTCTGGCTTTCCTACAAGAAATTTCAATGCACGTCTTTCACTCCCCATACGCGCAACATGTCCTGCCCATCGCAGTCTACGAGACTTAACTGTTCTTATTATATCTGGCTTCCTATAAATACCATGTAGTTCATTGTTATGCAGTCTTCTCCATTCACCTGTCTGTTCATCTCTCTTTGGTACAACATTTTTCCTAAGTACTTTATTCTCAAATACTTGTAATCTCCTTTCCTCTCTTAAAGTAAGAGTCCATGTTTCGCACCCATATAATATAACTGGTAGAATAATAGTTTTATATATTTTCAGTTTAACGTTTTTTGAAAGGAGTTGAGACATCAAAAGTCTCTGTATTGCATAATAGCACGCATTTCCAGAATTGAGCCTATGTTTAATTTCCTTGTGCATCTGATTCCTATTTGTGATTATTGTTCCTAGGTATTTGAATTCAGTCACTTCCTCAAAATTTCCCCCATTTGTCATTAGCTGTCCATTTCCATTATATAATGTATTTCTACGTGTGACCATGTATTAAAGGTTATTGATTAATTTTAAAAAATTTCGTTGGTGTGTGATGGGAAGTTGAAAGAAACTGCGGGCACACCAAGTTCTAAAAGCACGTCGCTCGAGGTTCAGTTGACATCGCTGCTGTAGGAAGTAGGATACTGAAACACTGGTCTACATAAACCAGCCATAGATAACAGGTAAAGGAATTCCCATTCTACATGCAGTTGTAATGAAGACTGTCTCTCGATATGCAAAGTAAAACCGTGGAGGAACCCTTCATTCTAAAGGACGAGTAGCCGAATACCAATATCTTGCAGTCTTCCTTACATTTAGTTTTTCAAACCTATCTTCAGCCGAGTAGTTGCACAGTTGATTCGTTTTTTTTTTCACACTACTTTGTCAGTGACAGACTTAACTGTAGATACAGAGAGAGAGAGAAAGAGAGATAGAGATAGAGAGATAGAGAGAGAGAGAGGGAGAGAAAAGAGAGATGGAGAGTAAGATTAAAATTGTAAAGTTCGACCTAATATCAATCTCAGTGGAACTGTCATCCATTTCTCCCAGAAAAACATTGTGATTTACCAAGGCCGTGTCCAAAAAAGTATCTGCCGGTTTTAACTTCAACGCACAGATATCGGAGCCATAATCCAGGAATGGCAAACCAACAGTACGAATCAGAAGGACGTCCCTGCCTCAGTAAGAGCGGAGTTGACGTGGCTGGACTCGGCGCGTTCCGTAGGTAGTGAATATTATCCAATCTGTCATTTCAGGAATTGTATTTATTCCGCATGGTTTAAATGAGAGATTTGGCGCTGGATTTTGGTGCATTGCAGTTAAAAGCGGCAGGTAATATTTGGACACGGTTTTTGTACATAACAACGCTTCTCTGGGAGAAATTTCAAGGTGTGTTTCGGCATGCAATGGTTGACAGTAATGGCTTGTTAGTGCAGTTTTTTTAATAACTTTGTTTAATTCTCATCTTATAAGTACTTTTCATATGCCACACGACCTGTCGGGAAAGATGGATCACACACATACTTCTTGAACACACAAAGACATAAGAGGGTCTCCTCCAAGACAACACAATATGAAGACGAAACATATTCACATACACATTCACACTAAACATGACGAATGTGGTAACGAGTATGATGACCAGATGATGTTCGGGGACCGTTTGTGCATTAAAGTTTCTGACATTTGTTTCACAGGTGAGGAAAAACTCCGAAAAAATTAACCAGGAAACTTATTTCGACCGGGAATCAAAACCAGACTCGCTGCGTATGAGGCAACGACGCTATCCCGAGAAAAAACCAGCGGTTCTTAGTTAAATTTCTACATGTATAGCCTATATATATTTTTTTTTTCAACATGTATACTATGTTGAAGCACGCCGTAGCGTAGTGGTTAAGGCACTGAGCTACAAGCCGGAGGGTCGTGGGTTCAAGTCCCGTTGGGGTCAGGATTTTTAAACTGACCCAAACACTCTGGCGGCACTATGGCCCTGGGGTCGACTCAGCCTCTAACGGAAATGAGTACCAGACGCTTGTTCTGGGGTAAAGGCGGCCGTCACGCAGGGCTGACAACCCGGCTGACATAAAGTGCCGATTGTCTAGAAAAAGTGGGAGCCCTAACCTCCTACTACCCCAAGGGCCTCCGGGTCTATTGTGGGATCACTTTACTATGTTGAATTGAACATTATAACAATATGACCTTCAGATCTCTCAAGTGATTTCCTGTTATCGTTCCGCGTGTTAAAATATTAATATTGATAACAATAATGGTGATAATAATAATAATAATAATAGTAATAATATTATTATTATTATTATTATTATATGTTATATACTAGAAATTAATTACATTTAATTTCTATTCTATAGTAATTCTGCCCGAGGGCAAGTGGTCTTTCACTGCAATCACAGCATTGTCATGCTATGCTTTGCAGCTTTACTAAGGAATTATAGGTGTGGTAGCTTCCCGTTGCTTTCCACACCGGTGTGATGATGATGATAATGATATGGATGATGATGATCGGATCATTTTCGGGGACGGTTGGGCCCTGAGCTTCCTGACATTTGTCTTACAGGCGAGGAAAATCACCGAAGAAACCTCACCCAGGAGCTTGTCCCGACCGGGAATCGAACCCGCGCCCGCTGCGTGACAAGGCAGCACGCTACCTCGAGACCACAGCGGTGGACACATTTAATTTATGTCACGTAAATTAGCCTACATTAACAATTGGTACTATTGCTAACATACCTATTTTTAAGCTTCACTAAAACTTTATTATTTTTATCTCATCAGCATGCTAAGAATTGAAATATCGTCAAATATCTGGTGTAGTAGAAATATTTAAAACATAAAGACTCATTCTTTCTTTCAATCTTATTCTTGTTAATCCCTTTCCTTCCCTGTGTCGGGATTAGGGCGACCCCTAATGGGAACTTATTGACCAGGTTAATTTGGTCACGCTCATTACCCATAGATGTCAGCAAGTGACAAGGTGTCGGCCTACTGCCTCGATGAGATATCTAAAATGGTTAACTATAGGTAAAATTTGCACATATGCCTTTTTATTCAGGCTTGTGGTTCTTTTACGAGCCTCAAATTCTTTAGACTTGGGCCACGGCTTAAAGTCCCTCCCCGGTACTTGTTTCTTGGATTTTTCCATTCTAAAGAATCCATCGACCACGACCGGTTTTTAACCCGCGTCCCTTGAAACTAGAGGCAAGAAACATATTCCCCAGCCCACCGCGACCAACCTTTCTTTCATTCTCAATGTATATATAATCAATTTCTCATTCGTCTCGAAATGTGTATCTAGTTGTTATGTTAGCCACGATGGAACGTCACTGACTGCCCGATTTGTGTTGCGAATCATCATGTAACATATTCAGGTGTGTAAGGAGGGTGGGTATTGGGGTGCATTTGTTTTGCGCTCTAAAGAGCGCATGTTTCCCATAGCTGAGATAATCATTGATAGAACCGAACTGAACCATTACTTGCACTCGTAGTAGGTGGTAGGGAAACATTTTTTATCCTCTCTCAGTAATCTCCCTTCGAAATGAGCATCTTGCTTGTAAATTGATGAATGTCATACGTTCCGATACCATCTCCTTAAAGTTTGATGTACGAATAGGCCTATATATTTTATTTAATTCGATCCCTTCTGTGTTTTGTATGACCCAATCTTTTGTAAATTCACGATCTCGTGGCAATGTACGGGACAAGGAACGTCTTGAACCAGAGGGAAAACGTCCAGTAAGTAGACCAAGAATGAGGTGGGGGAATAACATTAAACATGAATGTGGAGGTGAATTATATAGGGGAAGATTAGATAATATGGAATGACGAATTATACCTCAAGAATAATAAAGAAAATATAGTTAGTTTCATCAAATCCAAAAGATTACAATGGTTTGGACATACACAAAGAATGCCAAAGGGGAGATTGCCGAATGATATTTTGAATTGGAAGCCACAAGGAACAAGACCAAGGGGAAGACCCAAGGATCGATGGGAAGATGGCGTAAATTGAAGATTTGAGAGAAATGGGGATTTTTGATTTGAAATCCACTGCACAAGATAGGAAGAAGTGGCGTAAACTGGTTGAGAAGGCCAAGACATTCCACTGGAAGTCGTAGAGCCTGACGAAGAAGAAGAAGAAGCAGAAGAAGATTAGATAATATTAGTTGAGGATAGGGATTCAAGGAGATATAATGTCTGCGAGGACATAAACTGTCCGCTTGGGGACAATACCCGATGTTATTTACGTCTTTATTACTATGCAATCAACACCCGTAAATTCTGTGATTTTTAATTTAATGTCAACTGAACTAAATTTGAATTCGTGCCTCATCTTGTCAAATTTAGTGATAGTAAATCTCTAGACGCTGCAAATCACTAACTTCAAAACTTCAAAATCCAACCATAGTGATTCTGCCCGAGGGCAGCTCTTTCACTGCAATCATAGGATTTTCATGCTATGCTTTGCAGCTTTACTAGGGAATTGTAGGTGTGGTAGCTTCCCGTTGCTTTCCAAACCGGTGAAGGATGATGATGATGATGATAATGATAAGGGTGGTGATGATGGCCGTATGATTTCGGGGACCGTTTGGGACTTAAAGTTTTCCTGACATTTGTCTTACAGGTGAGGAAAAAAACCGGATAAAAACCTCACCCAGAAAAACTGTCCCGACCGGGGATCGAACCTAGGCCCGCTGCGTGACAAGGCAGCACGCTACCTCGGGACCACAGCGGTTGACAACTTAAAAAAAAAAACAATATTCCACAAATTCTCCATGCTCATGCCATCTTGTTCGTTTCATTTCGTTTTATCTGCCCTTGTGATGGTTGCAACAGGCATGGTCAACCGGCATCCTCGAATATCAAAAGCCTTCAATTACTGGAACTTCGTCTCATCTCATCCCTCGACTTGCTATAAGGCCATACACGAGCAGAAGGTTTACTATTTTTAAAACACAAATTACATTTTTTAAATGTAGGCCTATAGGGTCTTTTTATAGAAAAATCCAAAGAGAAACTCCTCCAGGAGGGACTTTAAGGTGTGGATTCCGAGTCTAAATATTTTTAGGCTTGTAAAAGATCCTTAAGGCCGAATAAAGAGGTCTCTAAGCTAAATTAACCGACATCTTCATCCTAATAATACCTTAGTTCCCTGCTAAATGTATCATTGGGTCAGTATGCTGACCGCATAACATTTATGACATCTGTAGGAAATAAGTGTAACTAAATTAACTTCGTCTAGTAACACCTAACAAAATGAGAGGCTAAGACTCAGCATTAGGCTCTTACGTCATTGTAGATGTAGTAGACGGGGTAGTATATCATTTATCAGCGCGGTTACATTATAAGTCACAACATGTATAGAAATGGACAGCTAATGACAAATGAGGGAAATTTTGAGGAAGTGGGTGAATTCAAATACCTAGGAACAATAATCACAAATAGGAATAAGATGCACAAAGAAATTAAACATAGCCTCTATTCGGGAAATGCATGCTATTTTGCATTATACAGACTCTTGACGTCCCAACTCCTTTCAAAGATACGTTTAACTGAAAATATATAAAACTATTATTCTACCACTTATATTATATGGTGCCAGTGAGTTAGTTAATTAGTTATAACGCCGCAATTTTAATTGGTCATGAAAGACCCGAAACATTTGTTTAGAGACGTATTATTTCAGAGTTGAGGTTTATTTTTAAGACCATATCGTCTTACATCCTTTGTGAAGGAAGCCGTACTCAATATATTAGCTACAGAGATACGGTTTCTATAGCTGTGGGCGCTTTCCCACTATGAATCCCCGCTTATTTCTATTCTGCGATCCTGTTAAAAAGACCAATCATAAATAAGCTTGAAATATATGAAATATTATTAAATTATAACTCCCTACTAAAAAAATAAAATATAGTAAAATTGTCATCGGCCGCGGTGGACTAATGGTTATGCTCCTTGCCTCTGGTCCCGAGGGTCGCGGATTCAAACCCGGCCGGGGTCGATGGATTTTTTTTAGGATGGAAAAATCCAAGGAGCAAGTCCTCCGGGAGGGAATTTAAGCCGTGGATCCCGAGTCTGAAGATTTTCAGGCTCGTTAAAGATCCTTAAGCCTGAATGAAAAGGCCTCTAAGCAAAATTTACCGAATTTTCCCGTCCTAGTACTACCTTGGTTTCCTAGATGTCAGTATGAAGCGGTTATTGTTTGTCACCGTGCCACTAGTGATATTCGAAGGAGAAGAAATGTCTTTTAGCATCATGTTGGCCAATGTGAAGACACATGTTCCCGCTAGAGTTAATTGTCAACACGTTTGCTTACATATAAGGGGATTTTATCCCAAGAGTCCACCTACATTAGTCGCCAAGTTACGGTGAGAAAATGGGCAATTTAGTGATAGGTGGGCAAGTTAGTGTTAGTTTAGGCAAGTTAGAATGAGAAATGGGCAAATTAGTACACCAGATTAGTTTAGCATTCGTTTGTTTGTTAGCGGATTTTGTGATAAGTTGGTTACGCATTCTGAGCTATGACTAATACATATTTCACACTGCAAATTTGCTTATTTTAGTTTATTTCGAGCTCAGATTCTCTATTTATTTTAAAGCTCACTTTTTTTTTTGGAAAAAAATCAACATATCTATTTCTCTCGAGTAATTATTCATATAATACAGCAATAAATTGTGTGCTTTTCAATTGTTAATTTGAATTTATGTTGGTGGCATGGTAACATATAATCCTTGGTCTTCCTCTCTATGCTCTACGAGGATGTGTCAATTGAACAGATTTTTAAACCATATATCATCCTTCATTCTCATCACATGTCCCTATCATCTTAATTATCTTTGTTCAGTTCAGTCGATGATTGTTTTCTCAGGATTTGGTGGCCATGAAATAATCCGTTGATTCCCGTCGGAGTTAATTCGAAAATCTTGGTTTCTCAAGCGAGCATGATAGTTGCACGATCGCCATATTCTTCAGGTTAATTGCAAACCAAAGTATCCTGCAGCTATAGTAGGGCTATATATCATTATATTTTTAATAAATGCAAAACAAATAATTGCGTTTAACATATTAATAAATTAAAAATATTCATAAGTAACGCCACGAGTGATTTCCAATTTATCTAGAGAATTTGGAAATCAAGAGTGGCATTTGTTAGGACTATTTAACGAATAAAATTAAGCTGTTTACTCAAAAATCATTATTTAATTATAGTTATTTTAAAATATTTATATAATTAATGTAAACGGCGATGTTTGAAAACAAATGAGAAATGATAGGTACGCTTCATCTGCTTCTTTTGTTTATCACTGCAACCAGATCATACTATTTATTGCCAAAGGAACTCAATATTGTAAGAATGCTCTCTAGTGGAGAAAAAATGAAATACATCGAACTGTATATTAATTCATTTCTGATGTCGTATGATGTGAATATGACAATTATATTTTTCTGGATTATTACCTGGGAAAAAATACATTTAAGAAAGTGCAAATAGTGGTTTCTTTTTTTGGTGGTATAATAAATTGCTACAAATGTTTTATATTAACTCCTGCAAGCGCTATGTGTTGACATCTATGCACTATATATACAATCTGGTAGCCGTATTTCTTATAGGCTCAGTCACTGCAAAATAATGGTCAGACCTGTTCAGAATATTAAAAAGGAGGCGCTTTCTTTAATATGGTAAATTTAACGCTCATAAATATTTCGTGAAACACGATTCTGATTGGTTGTAAAACAGAAATCATTGAAACGTGATTGGTCATTGACTCCCATTTGAAGCTTGAGTTAAATAGTCATTATAAATAACAAACTAAATAAGTTTAATTATATTACAGGAAGACTAAAAACAAGTTTGAAAAATAAAGCCAGGAAAGACTCTATAATGAAATTATACAAGGCAATGGCAGTGCCTATTATTACTTATGGATCCGAACCATGGATAGTGACAACACAACAATCTGCCAGAATACAAGCTGCTGAAATGGAATTCCTCAGACCAATAGCAAGATATCAAAGAAGGGACAAAAAACACAACACAGAAATAAGACAGCAGCTAAAAGTAGAGGAATTAAACACATCAATAGTGAAATACAGAACAAATTGGAAAGAACACTTAGCAAGGATGACTGAAAATATAATACCAAAAGCAGCATATATCTATTTACCACGAGGAAGAAGAAGTTTGGAAAGACCAAAGAAAAGCAATTTGGAGCCGGAACAGACTAGTAAATAAGCCTAAACCGTGACGAAGAAGAAGAAGAAGAAGAAGAAAAATATTCATAAACTTAATTCTAATTAAATCAACTCATATTGAATTGCACAACAACATCTTCAATGTAAATGAAAATTCTAATTGTGGCCGAGTATCCTGCCTTGGTACGTGGTCTGGCTCGAGTCCCATGGGAAGATGTCCTGCCTTGGTACGTGCTCTGGCTCGAGTCCCATGGGAAGATGTCCTGCCTTGGTACGTGCTCTGGCTCGAGTCCCATGGGAAGATGTCCTGCCTTGGTACGTGCTCTGGCTCGAGTCCCATGAGAAGATGTCCTGCCTTGGTACGTGCTCTGGCTCGAGTCCCATGAGAAGATGTCCTGCCTTGGTACGTGCTCTGGCTCGAGTCCCATGGGAAGATGTCCTGCCTTGGTACGTACTCTGGCTCGAGTCCCATGGGAAGATGTCCTGCCTTGGTACGTGCTCTGGCTCGAGTCCCATGGGAAGATGTCCTGCCTTGGTACGTGCTCTGGCTCGAGTCCCATGGGAAGATATCCTGCCTTGGTACGTGCTCTGGCTCGAGTCCCATGGGAAGATGTCCTGCCTTGGTACGTGCTCTGGCTCGAGTCCCATGGGAAGATGTCCTGCCTTGGTACGTGCTCTGGCTCGAATCCCATGGGAAGATGTCCTGCCTTGGTACGTACTCTGGCTCGAATCCCATGGGAAGATGTCCTGCCTTGGTACGTACTCTGGCTCGAGTCCCATGGGAAGATGTCCTGCCTTGGTACGTACTCTGGCTCGAGTCCCATGGGAAGATATCCTGCCTTGGTACGTACTCTGGCTCGAGTCCCATGGGAAGATATCCTGCCTTGGTACGTGCTCTGGCTCGAGTCCCATGGGAAGATATCCTGCCTTGGTACGTGCTCTGGCTCGAGTCCCATGGGAAGATGTCCTGCCTTGGTACGTACTCTGGCTTGAGTCCCATGGGAAGATGTCCTGCCTTGGTACGTGCTCTGGCTCGAGTCCCATGGGAAGATGTCCTGCCTTGGTACGTGCTCTGGCTCGAGTCCCATGGGAAGATGTCCTGCCTTGGTACGTGCTCTGGCTCGAGTCCCATGGGAAGATATCCTGCCTTGGTACGTACTCTGGCTCGAGTCGCATGGGAAGATGAAATATTTTCCTTGAATTTCGGTCGGTGGCTAAAGATATTGAATAATGGCGTAGAACGACAAGAAAATCTGGAATGGATAAAATTAGATAGCAAATAATAATTAGAGATATGATGAAAGTGTATAAGAATATTTTTGAAGGAATTGAAGAAAGAAAATTGAGATGGTTTGGACAGGATAAAAGAACGAAAATAATTCTGGAATGGGATGCAGTAGGCAGACGGAGCAGAGGAAAGCCACAGGAACAATGGATGAATGAGATCAGGAGAAGTATGAATAGGATGGAAATGACGGAAGAAGATGCTAAAAACGGGATATCATGAATAATAAAATGACTTTGGGTTGAAGGAAAAACTATAATAATGTGGAAAAAATCTTATAAAAAATACTAAATTATAAGTAAACATAACATTTAATGTAATATGTATATTTAATTCTGCACAAATAAAGTTTTATCGCAATACTGAAGTACGTTTATTTTTATGGATGTAATAAGTTTAACTATGTTTATTATTTTAAATTCCACTCAAGCGATTAGACAATTGCGTCTTATCGCTCGGGTCTCGAGATCAAGTCACTGGGTTTCGTAGTAGACGAAACGGAGCTTGGTAGGTTTTTCTTGGAGTTTCTGCTGTTTTCCCCTGCCACAAATTTCATTCCACCATTTCTCCATTCCCAGTTCAACAATTTCGCTCACCCAACCCTGTGATTGTGCGTCAGGCGTGTCGGCCGGCACCCTTGTCGTTAAGAGATCTGTATAAGTATAGGGAGTTCAACTCATCTCATCGTTTGACCCGATACTGAGTTGAACACGAATTGAGGATGTTATATCAATTCCTAGTATTAGTATGGATATTTTTACTTATAACTAGAGTCACCATTTTTATGTAATAAAAATAAGATTGAAATACAGATAGTATATATAGGGGATATAAAATCCAACTGTTCGTGTGTGTGAAACCGAGATAAGAGAGAGTCGGAAGTTTAACTTCTCATTACTATTCAACTGTTTTCATGCGAAATCAAAACAAAAGCTAGTCAGGAGTCTTCTCATTATACTATGTTGCAATCTTACCTTTTAGTACAAAAAAGTCATGACTGAACTTATAACATTGAATTGCACGGAGTTATGCAACAACCGGCTATGCTCCATTATCTGAGTTCCGAGAAAAATGCGTTTAAAGTTTTTTTCGTACATTTTAAACTCTATCAAGAGCTATTTAATTATTTCAGACTTGATAATCACTTATATGATAATATTGTATGTACTGATTCGTAATGTATGAGTAAAAACAATTTATATTTATTTTAACAACAGCATATTTTAAATGTATGCAATATCTATAAAACAAATTTGTTTTCAGTTCGAATCAATAACAAACAAACAGAATGGACCGAAATTAATAGGGGCGTAAGACAAGGATGTGGCCTCTCGCCCTTGCTCTTTATCAACATACATGGATAGAATACTCCAAGATTGGCGACAGATGAGACACGATTCTATCCAAATTAATAGAAACCATAAAATAGACACCTTGCTTTTTGCAGATGATTTGGTATTAATAGCTCCAACAGAAACAGATTTACAGTATTCTATACACAATTTTAATATAATTGCAAAAAGGTACAATATGGAAATCAATACAAAGAAAACTAAAGTGATGGCCTTTTGTGGGAAATACCCTATACCTAGCAAAATTGTTTTGGATGATAAAAATTTTAGAACGAGTAAACGAATTTAATTATTTGGGTTATAATTTAACATTTCAAGATGAAGCTGATATATCAAAGAAAATCACAAATTTTACAAAAACAACGGGGATAATTAACAGAATAATGAAACCATCTTTAGTACAGAAGAACACAAGATTACGGCTTTATAAGGTTCTCGCAAGACCAGTATTAAGATATGGTAGTGAAGCATGGACAATACAAAAGAAGAGATGAAAGCCAAATAACAGCAAATGAGATGCGATTTATGCGCCGTACAGCAGGCTACACAAAGTGGGACCATAAAAGAAATGAGGAAATTATGGAAGAGTTGGATGTAGAACCCATTCTTCACCATATACAAAACTACCAGAACAACTGGAAAGCCCATCTTCAACGAATGCCGTCTCATAGAATTCCAAAAGCCATACTTCGCTACTGCCCCCAAGGCAAAAGATCGCTGGGACGTCCAAAAAAAGCGCTGGATGGAAAACTCCTCTTTGAGACCGTAACAGGCCACATGGCCTAATACTTGCATGGATGATGATGATGATGATTTATTTTAACGGTCAATATTCCAATACTACATTTAGACGTAATGAGAATGATGGCATCGTTCTGTATCAATCGGCTATGATCTACAAGAGGGCGTTTACACTGTTGATGCATATTAGTATGAGATATTTTATTATGTATCAACCAGCCAAGCGTCAAGGTAATTCGTATTATTGTATCATAATATTAGTAGGGTTTGTATGCACAATACACTTATTATGATATGTGTTTATATATTGTATTGTTATGTAATACTTCAAACATATTACATTATGAACTGTGCGTGTTAAATGAATAATGTTTTCTAAATAAATTCAATCGTTTCATACAATTACAATGCATACGAAAACAAAAGCATGTAAACATGGAGAAAAAGGCATGCTGTAACAATTTTGTGAAATCAATTTTTAATTCCAGAATATAGAATATAGAATATCGATAGGCATCTATCAATTTGCACAATAAATTTTTATTTTGAACTATAATACGTTTTTAAAAGGCATATACATGACTGATAATATGCATTTGTATCTGTAAACAATATTTTAACAAGTGGAACAACAATACATATTACAAATAATTAGGCCTATCTCTTATTTTAATATGAATTTTAATTATTTTATATGAATTATTTACATTGGATATATATATATAATATATATATATATCCATCCATCCATAGTAATTCTGCCCGAAGCAGGTCCTTCACTGCAATCATAGCATTCTCATGCTATGCTTGCAACTTTACTAGGGAATTGTGTAGGTGTGGTAGCTTTCCGTTGCTTTCCACACCGGTGAAGGATGATGATGATAATGATAAGGATGAGGATGATAATGGTAAGGATGATAATGATAAGGATGATGGCCATATGATTTCGGGGACCATTTGGGCCTTAAAGTTTTCCTGACATTTGTCTTACAGGTGAGGAAAAACCCCGATAAAAACCTCACCCAGAAAAACTGCCCCGACCGGGGATCGAACCCTGGCCCGCTGCGTGACAAGGCAGCACGCTACCTCGAGACCACAGCGGTGTATATATATATATATATATATATATATATATATTTAGAAATAGATTTATTTGGCCTGTTGGAGGTAAGGCCATGTGGCCTTCTCTTCCACTCACCAGGACAAACATGTTACATATAAATATAAAAAATTACAATAATAGTCATACTAAACAATTAATTATCTGTAAAATTGAATAATAATGAAAATAATGTCTAATAATGCAATAAAATTCGATGCAATTAAAATTAAATTAACGATAGAATGAATACAGAAAGGAATAACAGCTCAAATCTACTATACATAAAAGAAAAAAAATACAAAGAAAGTAATAAACTGTGATGAATATATATATATTATATATATATATATATATATATATAATATATCCATAATTCTGCCCGAAGGCAGGTCCTTCACTGCAATCATGGCATTTCCATGCTATACTTGCAACTTTACTAGGGAATTGTAGGTGTGGTAGCTTCCCGTTGCTTTCCACACCGGTGATGATGATAATGATGGCCATATGATTTCGGGGACCGTTTGGGCTTTAAAGTTTTCCTGACATTTGTCTTAAAGGTGAGGAAAAGCCACGATAAAACCTCACCCAGAAAAATTGCCCCGACCGGGGATCGAACCCTGGCCCGCTGCGTGACAAGGCAGCACGCTACCTAGAGACCACAGTGGTGGATATATATATTAAAATTATCATAGAACATATTTAGAAAAAATATACACTTTTCGTTTCACAAAAAAAAATGAGAGATCGAATTTTACTAACTGTTGAACAGTGGAACTCGTAACTCCGTTGCCTATTACAATGACCTCTGAATTTTTTATCTTTATGCTTATAAAATAGGATTATATGGACTTCTTAATGTACGAAAAATCTAAAATTGTAAAACCGGCCCCCCCCCCCTAGGGACAGTTTCTACCCAACAAAGGTTGTAACTGTATTACGCCAGTTTTCCCCATGTAAATTGCCTAGCTAAAACTCGCGTAATACCAGTTCCTTTGTTGGGGGAGTGGATGAAACCGACTCTAATGCTGCTTGACAAAATAGGTTTCGCGCCCGCAAATGTCATATCTTTTACGGATAACTCAGAATAATCATTTTTGTCTCTCCTCTCATTGATGCCTAGAAGATTGGGATAAGTAGATTCCCGGGCAACCCCGGTTAATCAACACGGGGTATCTAAAAATAATTACGATATACATTTACGCTTATTTTTCTTTTACACTTATTTAAAACTAAAACATTAACACATACGTCACATAGGTTAGGCTCCGCCAGCGCCCGCCGGATAGTATCTAGTAGGCCTTATAGTGTAAATTTAATTAAAGTCATATCAGGTTTTAAACAAGTATAAGTCTTCTTCTTCTTCGGCTTTCCCCCACATTATAGGTTTCCCGTCTTCAGTTTTCCATTTATCTCTATCATTCCAAATCTCCCTCTTCCAAATTCCTATCCCTCCATTATTCGTTCTGACGTGAGGTTTCCATTTCCATCTTGGGTCTGCCACGTTTATTTCTTCCCAGAGGTGGGGTGGCCCCCGGTGACCATTGGTATATAGGGGCCTAATATATGTTTTTTGGCCATCCTTTCATTTTCCATTCTTTGTACAAGGTCATAACCATTTAAGTCGTTTGATTTTCAATCCTCTTAACAACAGATGTGGTGACCTTCATTTCTCTCCAAAGGAATTCCCATTTCTTGTTTTTTGGAGGCTTTTTCTAAAATAAACAAATTCAAACTGTTTTAATTTTTTTCTTTTGTAATTCTGTCAAAGACTAAGTTTCACTTCCATTATGACAAAATATTCAGTATTATTCTCTTATAAATTTTCATTTTAGTTTCCTGTCGTAATATTTTTGTTCCAAATTATGCCATGTAATGTATCAGTTGCATTTTTTGCCATTGCAATTTTAGCCTGTTACATCTCTCTCACAGAGACCTAAACTTGTAAGTATTGACCCAAGATATTTAAAAAAATTCTAAGTAAACATTAGTAAATTACCATATCCTCTCATTTCTTTTCCCTTTTTTCTACGAAGTAACGTGAATTCTGTTATTAGATCAATAAAAATAAAAAACGGAAAATTGAATCTAAATTGTATATAGTGTTAGCTTCAATAACGACACTAGGTAGCTGATTTCATGTTCTAGCGACTTGCGCTTGTAGTGGCTACACTGAGTAGGGAGAGCACAGAAGGAGAGAGATGTAGGTTGAAAGACCGCAGTTGGCGTTCTGCATGTGTAGACGCAGAAATCGTTTACACTCAGAAGGAATAAGGTGACTTGTGTTTATCATGGAGAAATATTTCGTTGTTTTGATTCTACAGGCCCTGATTCTGGCACTCACTTTCCAGTCAGGTGAGACAACAAACAACCACGCCTTCAATTTTGTTTAGATTTCTATGTTCTATTTATATTGTGAAGTGATTTTGTGTATATACACCGATTGTCATTTTTTGTTTTACTTGATTAATTATATATTTAATTGTGATAACAAATTTAGTTTAAAGTATACATTTTTACATACCTTTATATAAAAAATTACAGAACTTTAGACAATATTTTTAATATAATTTTTAAAATTTCACTTGGTATTTTTTTTTATTTGAGTGAATACGAAGGCGCCGACTGAAGTCGAGCGAAGAATATCTGCCCCCACGCGAATTCAATTATTGGGACGTAAATGTATGTACTTATTCACTAGCCCCGGTTACAATGTTTTACATTAAATTACGTTAATTCAAAAATATTCAAAAGAAAACCATTGAAAATACAAAAACAACACAAATATGATATTACATCAATATGATATACAGAATATTACGCATAATGTAATAAATATAATTAACAATTGAACTGTATTATATATGACAATTTCAATATTAACATGCATGTACCTCATATGAATTAATAATAGTAATAAAATATTATTATTAATAATAATAGATCTACGGTTGATTAATGTCTTTGACATCGTCCGATTCCCGATAGTCAATTTTGTCGGGTCCACCCAATGTCCTGGTTGTAGATGTTTCTCCTTCATGTATAAATGTATTCCCTGACTCCAGAAGGTTTTAGGTCTTCCTCTGCCTCGTCTTCCTCAGCTTTCCATTGCAAAACAGATTTTGGTAGTCGAATAATAATAATAATAATAATAATAATAATAATAGTAATAATAATAAAGGGCTCAACTGCACTTCTACTAGCGCTTGATTTTTCAGTTATATTGTTGTAAACTACAGCTCTTCTTTTGTATTTACTAACATTATTTGATATTTTAAACTTTTTCTAACGATTTCTATAACATTATTAGACAATTTTGAAGTATTTATTTAAATATGCAAATCACAATATTATGACACTGTTAGACAATATTGTGATGCTAACTGCTATTTTCTCCACAGAGTATATTACTTAGTCTATGATTTTTCGATCGCTGTTTTCGGTTATCGCTGGTTGGATCAGCGTTAGAGAGTGATAAGTAAGTGTACACCCATGTTTAATAAACGTTTGGTCATTTTAATTTATTAATCTATTTTTAAACATAGATTTGGGGAGTTATTGCAAATATTGGTCATTTAAATTCCATTGCGACGGGTAGTAATCCAGGATGATAATCGATATGTAGTTCGATTGTCTCTATAAACTCTGGCGCATGCGCACTGTTTGAAAATATTTCAAGCTAGTTTAAGTGCAGTTTTTCCATAATAAAGTCCAATGTCAGCAGGTTGTCTTACGACATTTTTGGCATTCTCTCCTGGCATTTCCGGAAATTGTAACCCATTTCTCAGATTGGAGCGCCTGGAAGGTGGTGTTATGTTTCCCCAATGCTAAAAAGTGATCGGACCATAAAAGGCTGGTCTTATTATTGTTATTATTAACAATATTTACATTTTATTTTTGTTTTGATAAAAAACATTTTAGATTCCTGGGAAGCACAAAAATTGATGTTTATTGGCAAATATAGGCTAAGTCTAAATTTAATTAAAATATGAATTTTAAAAAGCAGACATGTGCAAAAAATATAAATGGTAAAAATAAAAACAGCGTGACTTTATTTGCGTTTTATGAAAGTCTCAATATTTTGTAACCTCAGTAACCATATACAGATTGTAGCAATTCTCTGCTTACAATAATTATTATAAATGTTATGATGTTGCAATATCTACATTTATAGAAACTTTCCAACATTCTTTATTAGTTGAATAAGTCAATACTAATAAAATTCATTGTTAAAACCGTTGAGGTGGAGAGTCATAAGTTAAAATATACCTTCTTAGGTAAGATCCGTCGTCCTCAACTTATAAAATATGTATTCTTTATGCCTGTAGGCCTTTCAAAACATCCGTTCCATCTTGTCAAGACAACACCACATTAAGACCAGCAGCATCAACCATCATATTAGATATTGTAGCGAAGAAGGACCTGCTGAAGATGGAACGGGTGTTTTGAAAGGCCTACAGGCATAAAGAATACATATTTTATAAGTTGAGGACGACGGATCTTACCTAAGAAGGTATATTTTAACTTATTTTATTTTATTATTTTATAGTTGAATAAGTCCTTAAATATACTTTTCTAATATAAATAAAAAATCTAAAAATTACTGGGTAGTATTTTAGGTCAATGTGCAGTTTATAATTAAGTGAAGATAAATTACATAATAAACATAAATGGTATTTACTGATTAAGACTTTAACGGCTATTGTTATGTATTTTAAAATACGTTCTCGGGGTTCTTTGTCGTGTCTAGCATAAAACACGTAAACGGTATTTACTTAGAAAACTAAACCATGGTATAAATCTTTCTTAAAATCCAACCCAAACGCCTGATCCGCATTATTAACAAGATCTCGCTGAATATTTCAAGGTTAGAATGAGTTGTTTTTCTTTGCTCTTCTTCAGTGAGAGATCAGATAGCATAAGTAATTTCTAGTTAAACGATATGAGTTAATAAGGTTAATGTAATTGTGTTTCATAAGTTAAAATTTCGTGAAGAAATTATTCAAACAGGTGATGGTACAAATATCATACATTAGTGGACCCTACTAACTCAATTTAGTGATGAGTTAAAATGTAGCCTACATTACGTGGATGGATGCGTTAAAATGCGTTTCCATCTCTACAATTATTTCCTTATTCATTTCCTTGTGCAATAGCTTCCTCTTCCTGAAAAAAATCCTAGCTATTAGCACAGTCATTTGGTAGTTTTGCCTGGAAAGTTTTCCGGGAGTTTTGAAAATTTGTAATTTTATATTCTATGAATTTGTGATGCAATTCCTCTTTGACTTTCACATGTCATTGTTATGTCCGTTGATTTACTGGGAAATAGATCTGAATGAAAAAATGTATTCATACAATTTGTGAAGATTTGTTTATTTTGATATCATTATCTCATGCTGTTTATAGTATATTTCAGTATTGAGTTTATCAAAATACGTTTTATAACTCTTTACAGCCGATTTTTCGTATCGGAAAAATCCCAAACTGTATGTTTTCCAATATGACTTATTCATAATTCGAAAGCAGTGATAAACTACAGCCTGGTACGCTCACATTAAATTCAAATACGTCGCAAAGACAAAAAATAATTTCAGATTTCCCGGTGTAATATAGGCCTATATGTAATGTAAATATATTAGTGATTTGAAATTTGTGTATTTAAAGTATCTGGTATACTGAATTTTTACATATTTAATCGTTATTATTTCAATTATAAAAAAGTTTTTTACCTTATAAAACAGTCGTCCTCAACTATAATAACTTCTGGGCTCAACTGCACTTCTACTAGCGCTTGATTTTTCAGTTACTGTATATTGTTGTAAACTATAGCTCTTCTTCTGTATTTACTAAATTATTTAATATTTTAAACTTTTTCAAACAATTTTTATAACATTATTAGACAATACTTTTGAAGTATTTATTTAAATATGCCAATCATAATATTATGACACTGTTAGACAACATTGTGATGCTGATATTTTCTCCACAGAGTATATTACAAAGTTTATTTTACAACCAATTTTCATCAGTAAATTATACACCCGAAGTAATCCGTACCCTCCTAACTTCAAAAGAATTCCAGCCAAAATTATTGAACCTTTCTATCGCTGTTTTGTGTTATCGCTGGTTGGATCAGCGTTAGGGAGTGATAAGTAAGTGTACATCCATTTTTAATAAACGTTTGGTAATTTTAATATTATTAATATATTTTTAAACATATGTTTGGGGATTTATTGCAAATATTGATCATTTAAATTTCATAGCGACGGATAGTAATCGAGGATGATAATCGACATGTGGTTCGATTCTGGGTTATCGCTGGCTCTATAAACTCTGGCGCATGTGCACTGTTGTTCTATAGGACTTTGAAAATATTTAAGTGCAGTTTTTCAAACTTCTGTTATAAACGTTGTCATACTATTAAAATTCAAAGCTTTTCAAAGACAACGTTAGAAGTTATTATAGTTGAGAACACTGTTTTATAAGGTACCAAAAAAAATGTTTATAATTGAAATAATTTTAATCTCAACGGTGTTCAAACATGAATATTAAAAGTACAGATGATCGTTATTATGTTATCCCTTTAGTAATAAAATTGGCCATGTTCACTTTTGGTTAATTTACAAGTGAGCATATCTACTCATAAATCAAGAATATATTTATGTTTACAATTATATTTTCCTAATGTACCAAGTGTCTATTAAAACAAAGTATTTGATCTTTGTGTTACTATTTATAGTATATTATTTAAACTGCTATTTAGAAGATAAGGGTACGGCGCAAAAAATGGACATCCGAATTTCGAGATAATTTTGGTTTTAAATTGAAGCTTAGGAACGTCGAAGATGAAAACGTGAAACAAAATTGCGGACCATCCAGAAACAAAGCTGTATAACAACAATTTATAAAGCAGTATTCGCTATTTTACCTGAAGGAAGTGGCTGCCATTGTGGTCGTGACGTCAGATTCGATATTCAGACGTTAGTCCAGGGTGAAAACATGTTTTCTTTAATAGAGATGCGAAAATAGAATACATATCTTATTGTAATAAAAGTGTACTGCTGTATTTCAGAATGCTATATTTCCAAAATTACATAGCAAAGAGTTTGAAATTTAATAAAAATCCCATTCTCACATAGAGTTTCTTAAGAAAAATGGTTTAACTGAATCGATTGTCGGCAATCTATACGTCATCGTACGTATTTCTCGAAAATGAACAACGGCATATTAGCCCTTACAAAATATTCAATAAATAGATGCTACTAATTTATAACATAGTCTTCGAAATTTATAATATAATTTATTAGAATACGTTGTATAATAAGCTAAAAGCTAACCTAACTTATTTAAATTACTCTAACCTGTGAAAGTAATAAATAAAATGGCATTTAGACAATATTAAATTATAGGTATGTAAATAAATTATACTATATGTGTAACAAACTAAAAGCTAACCTAACCTAATTATGTATAAGAAACTATTACTCCAACCTAGTTTCTTTAGTGATGGTCCGCAGATTTTCTTGTGTTTTTATCTTTGGTGAACTTAAGCTTAATTTTAATACCAAATTTATATCGAAAAGGGGATGTCTCGTACAGTAAACTAGTGAAATGTGTATTTTGTAGTGCTTATAAAATGTTATTTTATTGCTTTGTTTCTTAAAGGTCCGCAATTTTTTTTTGTGTGTTTTCTTGTTTAGTGGTCCTAAGCTTCACTTTAAAACCAAAATTATCTCGAAATTCAGATGTCCACTTTTTGCGCCCTAACCAAATAAAGTAGTTGTTTGTTGTATTACTATTTATAGTATATTATTTAAACTAGTATTTAGAAGATACTGTAATTCTGTGTTTTCAAAATGTAAAATAATGGACATGGTTCATTTTAATACTCAAGGTCTCGTAGTTCTTACTGATTTTATGTAGCATATTAATAGACCCTACTCCTTATTAAAGTAACGCTAAATGCATTTGTACTTCGGCACTGTTAGCAGTGACTCGCTATATAATAAAGAAGTTTAACCTTGTAGTTGCAGTGGTCATTTTATGGATGTCGATTGCACAGTATTAACTTTTTTTTTCTATAGGAAGATTGTAAAATATGTATATGTTCCTTAACAAAAATCATTCTGTATGACCTAATTTTTTTGGTAAGTTTATTGGTGAAGTTCTATAATACACTGTAGACAGTTTGCTATTTACTACATAAAAATGTACAAATTTTAAAAAGTGTAAACAAAATCTCAAAGCGTGTTCAGGGATGTTGGCGTTGTGTTTGGATTTGAGGAGGAATTTATGTTTATGTACCTGCTCCATAGATATAAACACATGGAGATGTGCCGTGATCTAAATACAGCAGTTTGACAAGCTAGCTATAGGCCATTAACTGTATTTATCTACTATTATAAACAAACAAACCAAGGAAGATAAACATGAGGATTAAAGATGAGGCCATTGAGCAAGTGGTGAGCTTCAAATACTTGGGTTGTATTATCAGTAGTAACATGAACTGCGGCCAAGAAGTAAAGCAGAGGATAGCAATGGCAAAAGAAACTTTCAACAAGGAGAGAAGCATTTTCTGTGGACATATGGCAAAAGAATTAAGGAAGAGGCTAGTGAAGTGCTTTGTGTGGAGTGTAGCATTATATGGTGCAGAGACTTGAACATTACGACGGAATGAGGAAAACCGACTGGAAGCTTTTGAGACGTGGATATGGAGAAGAATGGAACGTATAAAATGGATAGACAAAGTAAGAAATAAAGATGTGCTAGACAGAGTGGGTGAAAGAAGAACAATGCTGGAACTCATAAAGGAGAGGAAAATAAATTGGATTGGCCACTGGCTAAGAAGAAACTGCCTGCTGAAGGATGCTCTAGAAGGAATGGTCAATGAAAAGAAAGTTCGAGGCATCAGATGATAGACAATATTAAAATGAATGGTTTGTATGCAGATACAAAAAGGAAAGCTGAGTTAAGGGAAGAGTGAGATTGCTGAGTTTGCAGTGAAAGACCTGCTCGTGAGCAGAACACTGTGGATTGGAATAACAAACAATGACGCTTTAGTTCGTAGTTACCAGGCAACAAAACCAGTACATTATATTCTAACAAAACACCCTATCAAAACATAAAATACAGATTCAACAAAACATAAAATATACGTTAATGATTATTGATATACCAACAACTATGTTTGTTGATTTATAGTATTTTTTATCTTTTTTTTTTTCCCCAAAGCCCACCCACATTACATTTTCTCTAAACATGTTTCCGCAATAAACAAATTTCATTAAATATATTACATTACGACATGTACTAAAATACTCTGAACGTAGGTAAAATATTAAATATAACACGTTATAAAAGTAGATTTAGTAACTCGTTGCTCTTAGAACATTCCCTTAAGTCATGTTCCAACTTTATCATCTCGTTAATAAACCTATGCTTTTGTAACTAGCGTCAAATAACTATTCTATTATGTTGTATTCAGTGTGACATGTTTTATAGCAAAATCTGTTTCCAACTATGACCCTTTGACAAGTAACCGAAAAAATTGTCATAAGTAATGCCACGAGTGATTTCCAAATTATCGATAAATTCACGACTCACGTAGTGAGGAGTGAATTTATCTAGAAAATTTGCAAATCAAGAGCGACATTTGTTAGGACTATTTAAACGAATAAAATTAAGCTCTTTATTAAAAAATAATTATTTGAATATAGTTACCGGCGTTTTAAAATATTTATATAGTTAAAGTAAACGGCGATGTTTGAAAACAAATTAGAAATGTGAGGTTATGTATATTCACTGCAACTCGATCATATTATTTATTGCCAAATAGGATCGCAATATTGTAAGAATGCACTCTAGTGGAGAAATAATGAAACACGCCAAACTATTATAATCAACATTATAAGTTAATCATTTATATGTTGAATAAACAACTCAGTAAAATCACTGAATCTATTCATTATTTGCTATATTCAATGTATTTGTTGGAGAAAAATAATGGTCTAACCTGTTCAGAATATTAAAAAAGGAGGAGCTTTCTTCATCACAAAAGCAGGAGCTGATAAAGAGAAATCGATAAAGAGTGAGGTGAAACACGACTGTCATTGGTGTAAAACAGAATTCATTGAAACGTGATTGGTCATTGACATGAGTTAAATAGTCATAAATCATTTATTGTATCAAAATGGATTATTTATGTTTCGAAGTTTTAAAATCCCAAAACCTTTATATCACAGGTGGCTCTGTAAGGGAGATTCGTTTGAGCCGGGCCTTAATGTGTATTATTTACAATTCCACTATTTAGTAAGAATTTCGTATACTATTTTGTCGTTTTATAAAAGTCTTAAATATAAAATAATTTATTAATTTATACTTATTACTTGTGTTTGAACAATCTAATTTATTTGGACTGTTTAACTCGTGCCCCAAATGAGAGTCAATCACCAATCATTTTTCAATTAATTTTGTTTTACAACCAATCACAGTCGCCTTTCACCTCGATATTTTTCGAATTCAGTTTATCAAAACAAAGAAAGCTCCTTCTTTTTAATATTCTGAACAGGTAGATCATTATTTTGCAGTGACTATCAAAACAAATACATTAAATTTAGCAAATAATGAACATATTCCCTTCAACTACGCTTTTGATAGTTGTGTGTTCAATACTTGTTTTTAAATAATTTTTAAATAATTATATTATTGAGTTGTTTTCTAAAATAATTAATAACCTATAAATGTCGGTTATAATCTACAGTTTGACGTTTCATTTTTTCTCCACTAGGGTGCATTCTTACAATATTGCGACCATATTTGGTAATACATATTATGATCTAATTGAAGTGGATGAACAAACGAAACATAATCAAACATTTCCCATTTGTTTTCAAACATCGCCGTTTACATCAAATGTAGGCCTATAAATATTTTAAAATAACTATATTTAAATAATAATTTGTGAGTAAACATCTTAATTTTATTCATTAAATAGTCCTAACAAATGCCACTCTTGATTTCGAAATACTCTAGATAATTTGGAAATGGCTCGTGGCATTATTTATGACTATTTAACTCATGCCACAAATGCTAGTCAGTGACCAATCATGTTCAATGAATGTTGTTTTACAACCAATGACAGTCGTGTTTCACCTCGCTCTTTATCGATTTCTCTTTATCAGCTCCTGCTTTTGTGATAAAGAAAGCTCCTCCTTTTTAATGTTCTGAACAGGTCAAAACATTATTTTTCTCCAACAAATACATTGCATACAGCAAATAATGAGAAGATTCCTTGATTTTACTGAGTTGTTTACTAAAAAAATAAATGAATAACACGTAATGTTGATTATGATATATAGTTTGATGTGTTTCATTATTTTTCCACTTGGGTGCACTCTTACAATATTGCGATCTTATTTGGCAATAAATAATATGACCAAGCAGCAGTGAATGAACATAACCTCACATTTCTGATTTGTTTTCAAACATCGCCGTTTACATTAAATATATAAATATTTTAAAATAACTATAGTTAAACAATGATTTGTGAGTAAACAGCTTAATTTTATTCGTTAAATAGTCCTAACAAATGCCACTCTTGATTTCCAAATTCTCTAGATAAATTGGAAATCACTCGTGGCATTACTTATGATAATAAGGCCTCGTCTGTGGGGCAACTAGATACTTACCTTTAACTTCGTCTTTTTTAATAATTTCTAATTTTGCGTTGTGTGGAATGCCTTTTTTAACAGGATTTTATTCAAAAGATTTAAGATAAGAAAAGTTAAGTCTCGTAGACTGCGATGAGCAAGACTTGTTGCACGAATGTAGAATGAAAGAGGTGCAATGAAACTCGTTATAGGAAACCAGAGAGAAAGCGCACAGTAGGTAGGCCAAGAATGAGGTGAGAGGATAACATATCCATGATTTGAGGGAGATGAATTGTACAGGAGATTATTGGAAAATATTAGCTCGGACAAGGAGGCACGGAGAGCCTATTTCTACGCCGCCACGAACTTCCATGTTTGATACAACCAGTGAGTTAGGTAATTGGTATTTTATTATATATGATATACCGTAGCCTTGATATTATCTTTTCAGAATTATTAAGTCCAGAATTTTGAAATGGGCGGAATTATGCAACCCGAATGATGACTGTACAAATGCATAGAATCTTTTTATTGGAAACCCTTGGGGAAAAAATACATTAAGAAAGCCTAGGCGTAGGTGAGAATAATATTCGGATGGATCTAGAGCAATGGTTCCTATAGTGTGGTCTGTGGATCCCCAGGGATCCGTCTACAGTTATCAGGGGATCCGCGAGGGTCGTGCATTTTTAAATGTTAGCTAAAATTTCCTTCCACATAACCATACAATTCCGTACGGTACTATAGAGGAGAATAATATAAGCTTTGGTAACTTGTTGTAGATGATTAATACGTAATATCCATGTAATATAAACCCTTCCATCCATAGTAATTCTGCCCGAAGGCAGGTCTTTCACTGCAATAATAGCATTTTCTTGCTATGCTTGCAGTTTTACTAGGGAATTGTAGGTGTGGTAGCTTCCCGTTGCTTTCCACACCGGCGAAGGATGATGATAATGGGAAGGATGATGATGATGGCCGGATGATTTTCGGGGACCGTTGGGCCCTAAGCTTCCTGACATTTGCCTTACAGGTGAGGAAGAACCCGAAAAAAAAACAATCACCCATGAGCCTGTCCCGACCGGGAATCGAACCCGGGCCCACTGCGTGTTAACCCTTAAATTGGCAAAACAGAAATTTCTCTGTTAGTTATTTGAATGTGGCGGACCGCTGTGAAAACGGAATTTTGTGTAACTGTTATTATTAGGTATATTGTATAATTAGACATACATTTAAGTGGTTTCTTTTTGTTGATTTTCTTCTGATTTATTAAAAATATTAAATTAATTGAGCCAACTGATGTGTCCAAAAGGATACATTACGAATTTAAGGGTTAAGGCAGCACGTTACCTTGAGAACACAGCGGTGGACGGTAACATAAATAAGGGGGAAATTTAGGACATCGTGACTTTGTTTCAAGTCCAGAGCGATAATAAATAAAAATAAATAAAATAAAATAAGTATTTAAAAATTAATAAAAGTTTGGGAAACGCTGATCTGACTAAGGAACTGTCAACCTTAGCATGCAGAAACACACCTTGAAACCTCTTCCAGAGAAGTGTTGTGATGTATAAGGCCGTGTCAAAAAAACTGCCTTTTTTAACTGCAAGACACTAAAATCCTGCGCCAAACATCTCATTTAAACTATAGGGAAGCAATGACACACCTGAAATGATAGATTCGTTAACCCTCACTACCTGCCATCCGCTTCGCATCCCCCTCCTACTCCGCTCTTACTCATGCAGGGAGTCCATCTGCTCCGTGTAGTGAGTTGCTATTGCTGGATTCTGGCTTTGAATTATGTGTCTTGCAGTTAAAGATGGCAGATATTTTTTTGTACACGACCTTGGTACATCACAATGCTTTCCTGGGACAAATTTCAAGGTAAGTTTCGGTATGCAATGGTTGACAGATCCTTTGTAAGAGAACTGAATATCGGAGATATGATCAGTTGCCTGATTTTACTACTGGAGCAATGAATGCGGTATTGTTCCTAAGCATTTCACAAGTCATAGAGTGATAGTAGAAAAATTAATGTGACTATTTAACTCATGCCCCAAATGGGAGTCAATGACCAATCACATTTCATTGATTTTTATTTACAACCAATCACAGCCGTGTTTCACCTAGAATTTACCAACAAATTTACCAACTAAGTTTATCATAAGTAATGCCACGAGTGATTTCCAAATTATCGATAAATTCACGACTCCACGAAGTGAGGAGTGAATTTACTTAGAGAATTTGGAAATCAAGAGTGGCATTTGTTAGGACTATTTAACGAATAAAATTAAGCTGTTTACTCACAAATCATTATTTAACTATAGTTATTTTAAAATATTTATATATTTAATGTAAACGGCGATGTTTGAAAATAAATGAGAAGCGATAGGTACGCTTCATCTGCTTCTTTTGTTTATCACTGCAACCAGATCATACTATTTATTGCCAAAGGAACGCAATATTGTAAGAATGCTCTCTAGTGGAGAAAAAATGAAACACAATCAAACTGTATATTAATTCATTTCTGATGTCGTATGATGTAAATATGACAATTATATTTTTCTGGATTGTTACCTGGGAAAAAATACATTTAAGAAAGTGCAAACAGTGGTTTCTTTTTTTGGTGGTATAATCAATATGCTACAAATGTTTTTATATTAACTCCAGCATGCGGCATGTGTTGACATTCATGCACTATATATGGTAGCCGTATTTCTCATAGGCTCGGTCACTGCAAAATAATGGTCAGACCTGTTCAGAATATTAAAAAGGAGGAGCCTTTTAATATGGTAATTATAACACTGATAAATATTTCGTGAAACACGACTCTGATTGGTTGTAAAACAGAAATCATTGAAACGTGATTGGCCATTGAATCCCATTTGGGGCATGAGTTAAATAGTCATAATAAAGAAAACTCCACCTTTTTAACATTCTGAATAGGTCATAGCATTATTTTGCAGTGACTGACTCACCAAGAAATACGGCTACCAGATTGTATATATAGTGCATGAATGTCAACACATACCGCATGCGGGAGTTATATAAAAACCATTTGCAGTAATAATTGATTATACCACCAAAAAAAGAAACCACTGTTTGTTGTATTTTTTCCCAGAAAAATATAATTGTCATATTTACATCATAGGACATCAGAAATGAATTAATATACAGTTTGATGTTTCATTTTTTCTCCACTAGAGAGCATTCTTACAATATTGCTGTTCCTTTGGCGATAAATAATATGAACTGGTTGCAGTGACGAACAAAAGAAGCAAATGAACCACCAATCGTTTCTCATTTGTTTTCAAATATCGCCGTATACATTAAATATATAAATATTTTTAAATAACTATATTTAAATGATGATTTGTGAGTAAACAGCTTAATTTTATTCGTTAAATAGTCCTAACAAATGCCACTCTTGATTTCCAAATTCTCTAGATAAATTCACTTCTCACTTCGTGAGTCGTGAATTTATCGATAATTTGGAAATCACTCGTGGCATTACTTATGATAAGAAGAATATAAAACTTTATCTTTTGCACTCGAGTGATATTCTGAAGTGGCATAACGATTATTATTACCAGTTTATCACCTACCCATGAATACATCTGCTGTACCTAGTATTCCCAATGTTATGAGAAGCCTGAGGGTTTCCTTGAGAATATTTTGTGTATTGTATATATTGATTAAAGAGGGTTCTTTTGTTAGATGCGAGAAAGAAATCTTAACATAATTTAACAGAATATAAGGCACATGTGGGGTACATATGTTAGGGGATGGGGTTTAGAAAGGAAAACCAGTAGTAGCAGCTGCGTGTGTAATTCAAAATATTACTTCCAGCTTGCGGATATTGCAGTTACCAACATTAAAAATGAAATTTTCGCAAATAATATCCTCATAACCATCATGAACATAGTAGGTTTAGAATTTTCATAACCTCTTGTAGTTTCAGCAAGCCCTTGACAGGTCCATCATTAAAAAATAATAATAATAGCTATTTATACGGGCAGTAAGTTAATGCTTTTGAATGTGAAGGGTGGCAGCTAAAACGATCAGTCATATTATGCTAATTTTTCAGTGTTTAACTTTACAGCAGTGAATCTATAACTTAGGAAATATAGTAATAAAAACAGTAGCCCTTGGAGACAACCAGATTTTATTATCAAAAACAGAGGACGAACTACAAAGAATGCTGTATAAACTAAATGAAATATAAAAAAAATACAACGTGGAAATATCCTCAATAAAATAAAAAACAATGACCTTCAAGGGCGCTCATCCAGTTCGGACAAAGATATTAGAAAATAAACCAATAGAACAAGTGGTCGCATATATGAAAATCTTTTTAGAGTTAATTTTCTAGAAATTTTATAGATAGTATTTCAGGTCAAGGTGCAATTTATGTTTAAGTGGTGATGGATTACAATATGATATTAGAAGATATAACTTCCTAGGTTGCGAAATATCATACACAGCGGAAACAGATATAAATAACAAATTAAATAAGTTTAATTATATAACAGGGACACTATAAAGAACTTTGAAAAATAAAGCCAGGAAAGATTCTATAATGAAATCATACAAGATAATGGCAGTGTCTGTTATTACTTATGGATCCGAAACATGGACAGTGACAACACAACAATCTGCTAGAATACAAACTGCTGAAATGAGATTCCTCAGACCAATAGCAAGATATCAAAGAACAGACAAAAAATCATAACACAGAAATAAGACAGCAACTGAAAGTAGAGGAATTAAACACAACAATAGAGAAATGCAGAACAAACTGGAAAGAACACTTGGCAAGGATGACTGAGAATAGAATACCAAAAGCAGCATACAACTTTTCACCACGAGGAAGAAGAAGTTTGGGTAGACCAAGGAAAAGATGGAAAGAGGAGCAATTTGGAGCCGGAACAGGCTAGTAAATAAGCGTAAACCAAGAAGAATCTATAATCCAATCGTCCACCGCTGTGGTCTCGAGGTAGCGCTGTCTTGTCACGCAGCGGGCTTGGTCGGGACAAGTTTCCTGGGTGATGGTTTTTTCCGATTTTTTTCTCACGAGTAAGACAATTGTTAGGAAATTATAAGGCCCAAACTGTCCCCGAACATCATTGACACATTCATTAAGTTTAGGATTAAGGCCTCTCCTGGCGCATCATAATCATCTATCATATAGGGTGTTCCAATAAGAACGTCGGATTTGAATTGGCCGCCATTTTTTACTATGAGGTTGGCAGCACTCTACCTAAACTTTTTGTTTTCTATATTTGTTGCAATTACTGGATATGGAGCGTTACACTGCTGAACAACGAGTTTTAATTGTGAAAACTCATTACCAGAATGGTGTTATGCTCTAACTGTTCGAAGGCTTCGTACTGGCCACCAAGGTCATGTGACCTGACACCGTGCGACTTCTTTCTTTGGGGGTTTCTCAAATCACAGGTTTATGAACACAATCCCCGAACCATACAAGACCTGAAGCTGGAAATTCGACGTGTCAGCCCCGAACTCCAGGCGCAAGACTGTAAAAGTAATCACAAATTTCATGGACAGTGTCACTAGCTGCAGAGCATCTCGTGGTGGACATATGCCAGATGTCATTTTCCATACTTAAATCGGAACGTATACCCTTTGTGTTCATGTATAAATATATGTCATTTCTTTCAAATATAGTTTATTTTGTGCATTATTAAATCCGGCTTTCTTATTAGGACAACCTTTATATCATCGGGGCAACGTAACTCCGCCTTCCAGGCGCCCCAACACTCGGAAGTGGGTTGTTATAATAATAATATTAATAATAATAATAATAATAATAATAATAATACTTTATTTATTCTGGCAGAGTTAAGGCCATAAGACCCTCTCTTCCACTCAACCAGCACAAATACAAATAAATATTTGACAAATATAGATATACACTATACTAATTATAAACAGTTAAAGATACAATAAATGTAGCAATGTAAATGTCATGTACAAACAACATTTTATAGGGTAATGACAATAATGATACGATAATAATAATAATAATAATAATATAAATATGATACATTATACGGGTACACCAATTAATATATATACCTTACACTGGATAATAATGCCATGGCAGGAGAGAATACCAGCATGTCGAATGACAATATGGTAGCATTGAACAAAAAAAATATAAAAACGATAAAAGTTAATTATAAAACATAATTAAAAACAACTCATTTTATTAAAGATAAAGTTAAGGCAACTATTTTTATACATAGCCTGTAGGGAAACGACTCTAAAAAATAGTTTCCTTGACGAATTGTCTGATCGTTTTTATACCCCTTCCCAGCTAAATTCGTTGTAATGTAAATAAATCAGACAAAGGCCCATGATTACATTTCCATTGGTCGATTATTTGTTTTACCTTTAAGCGTGTAAGAAAATCTTCGCTCTCTAACTCTCGAAATAAAGGACATAAAAATAATAAATGAATGTATTATATAGTATATGTCCATACAAGTTAAATGGCATAATCTAAAATTATACACAATTGCAATTTTAATAGATCCATTAAATAAGCATTTCCTTGCGCACGGCCAATGCAGAGTACTGTAGGATTTCTATTGTTTCAAAGTAGCCGCTTTCTATAGAATTTCTTAAAACATTGGGAAATAAACCATTTGAAAACGGACAGAAATTATTTTGAATGTTTTCAAACAGTTTAGTGAAAAATATCCTACATTTGCCATTGAGGATGTGGTAAAATAAATTACAGATGAGTCATCATAGAGCATATATTCAGCTTGTAAAATGAAAAAGCTTGCAAATAAAGTATATCTATCGACATCAGGGAAAAAAGCGTTAACGTCTCAGTAGGTAGTCACTTATATAATTTTTAGTCATATATAAATATGAAATAGATGAAGTTCCAAATTATTATTGGTATCATCTGAAGTAGTAGATAGCTTTTGTCCCACGTTGTGGTGATTTTGAAGCAGTATTCTCTTCATGCCCGATGTTGTAACATTTTGAAGAAGGATTTGTGTCCCAAAAAGAATTACTGGTTCAGGTTGGATTTGATTTTCGAAAGAGTCGGATTCTCTTCTTAGGGTCGGAAGTTGGTACACTGGATAGGAAAACACTTTAAAATCACTGAAAACTGTTTCTTGTAGAAATAATTGTAAATTTATTCACTTCTTAATTTCCCAGCAGATTAAGTAAATGTAGGTGGTATTATTCTTCACCGTCAATTAAAATTAAATTCTTTTCTTTTCTTAAATCAGTTATTCTTCTTATATTAAATATTACATTTTATCAGGAGAGCTCTTCTTGCTTCTATCTTTGTTGAAAGTTGTATGCAGAATGACTAGTATAATTCTTCTATAATTTCAAAGAACATTATTACATCACATGATGTTATTTTTAAATTCCATCGGTTAATAGTCCTTTAAATATAAGGTTTAAATTGATTTGTTAAATAAGAAAGTTAATTGTTTTAACATCCAATCAGAGTTTAGTTTACTTTCATTTAAGAATAAGAAGTTGAGCAGGTGTTCTTATTACAGTTGTAATAGAAGGCTTTACCATTTTGACAACATTGACTTGAATCAATTTTTAAAAGCATTCTTTACAAAGACTGTTATGTAGTACAATTTATTTAATTATTAGTGAGACATTTTTATTCAACAATAACTAACAATGAATTATTTACATCATTTTATTTATTTAAGTTATATTTAAATATTAAAATAATTTTAAAATACAAAATTATTAACTTTAACTTTTATATTCATTATAATATAAAAATTCTGCTTTACATCTTATCTTGTATTGTCTTATTTCCGGTAAAATACGATGTTGCCTAAGAACAATGTTCCTATCGATGACAATTCCTTACACAATTCAGTTATATGATAGGTAAAAATAGCACCATGGTTCCTCAATAGACGGGAGTCGGCGGAGTAATACCTTATACAAGTTTGTTTACAGTACAACTGGAACTTAGCTCGCAATTGATATAGTCGTCACTCATCATACATTTTTGTATTATGTTACTAATTGCTGATTATTTATCTTTACGAATCAACAAAATTGAATCTCATAGCCAGAGCGTGGAAAAATATCCCTTTGCTGACAATGTATGCGCGGTCCATAATGTCGATTCTCCGTCACGACTGTTAGATGACGAATCTCAGATACCTGGCAGTTTAAACAAAAAGACAGCGGTATGTTGTTGTAAGCCCATGTGTTCCCTTAACAGAGATTTAGGCGCTCTCCCCCTATAGTGAAGAATTTGAACCATACTAATTTAGTTACACTTGTTTTCGTATAGATGCCCTTTGAGTGGTCCGTAGTCAGCGTTCCGCCTCATACTAGGAAACCAAGGTAGTACTAGGACGGGAAAAGTCGGTAAATTTTGCTTAGAGGCCTTTCATTTAGGCTTAAGGATCTTTTACGAGCCTGAAAATCTTCAGACTCGGGACTCACGGCTTAAAGTCCCTCCCGGAGGACTTGCTACTTGGATTTTTCCGTTCTAAAAAAATCCATCGACCCCGGCAGGGTTTGAACCCGCCTCGGGACCAGAGGCAAGGAGCATAACCACTAGTCCACCGCGACCGATACAAGGGTATGTATGAAGCTATTACAACATAAGTGTTACGTAACGATTTGCTTAATTTATAAAAATGTCAATACTTTTTTGATTAACTTTTTTTACTAACTCCAGAAGTTAAAATAAATTATATATTAGTTATGTCTATGCAAAATATTCTCACAATTAAATTTGCAACAAACTTAGTCTTCATCTGTTGAAATTCAAATTGTATTTTCACCCACAGATTGACGTATTTACGAACTAGCGTTGTTGTAACATTTAGAAATATAGCATTTCCGTAGTGTTACTTCACTGGGAGGCTCACGCGTCGTGAATTTTTAATGAAGTTTCTAAATTCCCTATGGCCTACATTATGAAATGGTAGATTGGTATGTACAGTAATTTTACTCCAGAGAACACCGACTGACGTGGTAGACCTAAATGTTCGTATATTTCTTCTTCTTTACTAAATTATGCAACAGTGCTTTGCTTTTTTTATAGAAGTGCAGTGCTTTACATGTTTTTCCTTTTCCTTATAAATTCTGATTTGGCAAAACCCACTTCAGGCCTCTGGAGGCCCTTGGACCCACTTTTCTGGACATTCGGCACACTGTTATTAATACTTACATACACACGTACATATAGAGGTACTTCGGGTAATGTGGACCTCGTTTTGAATTTGTTGTTTTTCTTCTTTTAACTAGGCGATTTCAATTTTGCTTAATTACAGTGATTATAATTATCTTTATGATAATTATCATTAGTGTTATAACTGTGAACTAGCAGTGTTATTTTATTAAAATTGGTAACAACTTCATAATTTATAAACTTTATAACAGGAATGCGGCGGTAGGGCCTGGGCAAGGCATGAACTCTATGTATCTCAGGGTTGTGGATTTTCGCCGTGGGATAAGGCGAGGTTCGAACTAAGGATAACAGGGTACTATCAGGAGGCTCACCGAGACAAACACTGGTGTCAATTTGATGATATTTATTCTATCATATGAAGCACAAGACAGTTACAGTTCCAATTCCAGAACATTGGGTTTGATTGGATGTATTCCGGTATATTTCACTTCGGAATGGTCGCAGGAATGCGAGTAGCGGTCGATATTATTATTATTATCGTGGCGATTCTATCGCGTTTTGGAACACTGATAATTACTGGTCTTCACACGACCTAAGGTGATATAACACCAGCACACTGATGCTTTTAAGATAAACTTTTATAACTTGCCGTTCTTGGCCTAACACATTTCGTGTATCTAATGGGTCGCTTGCCTGCGACCGGCGAAATATACGAGTCCGCACTGCCGCGGAACAGTTAATCCTGCGCGGAGTCTTATGTTAATTTTGTTCCACCCGGGAACCCATCCCGGAGTAGACTACTTTCCCGATATTCGGAATATATCCAACTCCATCTTACAAATACACTTTACAAGACCAATATTTTCATTGGCTGAACATAAAAAACGCCTTACTAGCAGAATACTATTTACTTATGGACTCTGATTGGGCATTACGGTTCCCACTATAGTTCAACCAGAATCTCAGGATAATGATTGGTCGTGTATTTACAGGGTGTGATTTTCACACGCTGGTGAGAAGTTTATTAATTTACTGAAAACAGATTGACATAGTTTTTTGCTACTGTCGCCACCTCAACAGGCGGTCTAGTGATTTTTTTGACACACTTAAAGTTGACCGTCATTTATCTGTCTGGAAGGATGACTTCCAGAGCCGGACAAGGGACGTTACATCTCCAGCTGCGAGGCCGTATTATTAGAGAACGATTGTCCCGGGGTCATAAACCGATTTACTTACATGTGTCCATCTACAAAGAACTTGAGATACAATAGACAGAAATGTCTTTATGTATACTCAAGCGTAACAGATTGGTAAAAGTTTCTCACGAAACGTTTTCTGGAAAGTGTAACTACATATTCAATAATCAGTAATAATATATAATAATAAAATTAATTGGTGCAGTTATTTCTGCTACAACTTTTTTATATTACAAGAAAAGTCCACTTTAACTTCCATATTCGGGTAAAGAGTCCGTTTTAGCCTTTAGACTATTTTAAGATTATTTACTCTATTAATTTATATAGACATGCATAAATTAATTTGAAAGTATTTTATGACTTTTCGTAATTAAAAAGCGTTGATTTTTACATAATGTTTTGAAAATTTGATTATAACATTCACTCGTCATTCATCTGCAGACAGCGACGGTCTGTGGGTTTAGGTAAAATTACAAGGGAATTAAATAAAATTAATTGTTTGGCTTTTACATATAGAACCTTTATTGATAAAATATACGTATTCGTGTAAAGTGGGCCCAGGTCCACTTTAACCGCCTCGCGGAGCGTTTACATTAACCGAATTGAGGTTCTATCTGGACATATCAACTATGGAATCCAGGTACCAGGGTCAATATGGCCTGAGTATGATGGGTGATTTCTGCTGTTTTCTGCATCGATCAACTACATTCCAACATAACCGGAAAAGCAATGGCCCTAAGCACTTTTAATAGATGTTTTCAGTGCTTACTACTAATTGTAAGTTTATATATTCTTATAAATTTATTTAAGTAATATAATTTAACAATATATAAGATAAACTCAATTTATACCACTGACTTTGCGGTAAATGACTATAACTAAATAACTATTGGATAGTAAGATTTCCGATTGTTTTTAGAGTCCCATATCTCAAAACCTGACGTGATAGGATACATCTGATTACAGATCTGGAATCAGCGCATCGCTTTCAGTATAAAACAGCCAGAATGTCCTCAGAATTGTTTTAGACCAGTGTTATCATTAATAATTTAACTACATATTTAAACAATGTTAATATTTGCCACAATTAAAAGGAATATCCAACAGTAAAATTAAAATTTAGCTGACATATCTTGGTATATCCTGTGTTATAACATTTGCGAAGTTTCTAGGTTCAGACCTAGACGACCTAAAATCCTTAGTTGACTTCATGAGGGGAAGTTAAAGCATGGGTTTCATGCCATATTTTATGACGTGTAAAATAACTTTATAAGCCAGATTTCTCAGTAAAATTTGTGGAGAATTTCACGCTCATATTTTAATTGCGACATTAATTACCTTAGCTGTTGAATAGCATCGTTATATAGAATATTAGGGGAGACTCGAATATTTAGAACGTACAGTTAATTGGAACAAAATCTAACACTCCGTATTTAACACATCTAAAGTTAATCACTTGAATATAGTTTTTTTTTAATATTATATATTTATATAATTTAAGTCCACCGCTGTGGTCTCGAGGTAGCGTGCTGCCTTGTCACGCAGCGGGCCAGGGTTCGATCCCCGGTCGGGGCAGTTTTTCTGGGTGAGGTTTTTATCGGGGTTTTTCTTCACCTGTAAGACAAATGTCAGGAAAACTTTAAGGCCCAAACGGTCCCCTAAATCATATGGCCATCATCATCATCAACATCCTTATCATTATCATAATCATCATCCTTCACCGGTGTGGAAAGCAACGGGAAGCTACCATACCTACACAATTCCCTAGTAAAACTGCAAGCATAGCATGAAAATTCTATGATTCCAGTGAAGGACCTGCCTTCGGGCAGAATTACTATGGATGGATGTAATATAAACCAAAAGGGAGAAGAATGTTGGGAAGACCATTGAATAGATGGAAGGACCAATTCGACCTATAATGAGATCGGAACAGGCCATTGGGTTTAATCCTTGTTGTTGTTGATGATGATGAAATATTATATATTAAATTTGTCTTTGTATTTAAAACACGCAAATACCCAAATAATTGTCATAGGTAGAATCGTAGGCTTTCACGGCCGGTATCTTGACTTTTCTTCAGTTGGTCTGTAGGGCTGAATTGCCGTGGTCCAGTTTTGTTCAAACTCTACTCTTCGTCTACTACTGCGAAATACATCTTGGCAAGTTCACAGAGAGCATGCATAATCTCCTGAAGACGTCTACCGCAGTAGTACACGAAATATGGAGTTCAAACAAAACTGGACCATGGTATATCAACCCGGAAGACCAACTTAACAAGAGAGAATTGTCATAGGCCTTGTTCCAGTAATCCATGCCATGTCTAGCTAAGGTACTAAAAACTATTGCAGATCTTGACCACTCCTAATATACTGGGTGTTTCAGAATAAGTATTACAGACTTCTAGGGGTTGTAGAGGGGACTTAGTAGATAAAGTTTTGATAAGGAACCCATGTCCGGAAGACGTACCATTTCGATGTAAAATAAGTTCGAAGATTGAAACACAATGGGCTGATATCGTGTGTCTGTGTTTCAAAATAAGTATAACAGACTTCTAGGAGTTGTACTACACCTGTCGAGTCGGAAGAAGATCCTCTTGCATGAATTCTGGCGGCAGTAGAAATTATTGAGCACACACCAGGTCTTGTGGGGCGTGTGTATGAAAACATGCGTCGCAGGTACACTTTGTGCAAGAAACAAAAGGGTCGCCAGGTGGAACTACACTTGAATCAGTCATTTCGAAAAGGGATCATCTACAGCTGATCAAATTTTACAGGAGAGGGAAAAAACTGATTCAGTTTGTCCAGGATAAAGCTATGAATCTGAAATTTCTACTGAATAATTTTCATGCCCATTCACGTTCACTTACCGATTTACATGACTTTCTTGATTATGGTTTTCCCAAAAAACTAACTACAATTTTCCGGAGATGATCCCTTTTCGAAATGAACGAAGAAACGTTTACAAAATTAAACACATTTCTATGAAAAAAATATTATTGCGAAATAACTACATACATGGAATAATACTGTATACATTTTATTACATTTCATCATTTGGAAGTGACTATAAAAAAAGTACATCCGAAAAATTTCATCATTGAACATCTTCGGCGTTCTCTACTACTTCAGCTGTAGTTGTAGGCCATTTGAATAAATCATAAAAATGTCGATGGATATCAGGAATGTAATGATGAAGTTTCTATACATCCATTTTTTTGTGATTGATTGGTACTTTGCTGATGTAGGCAGGGTGTGTTTTCACATCTGGTATTTGCAGTATTTCTGGGGGCTTTGGTTTGAGCAAGTTGAACTCTTGTTCCCCGAAAATGGCGTCAATGAATTTCCGGCCGATTATGTTTCTAGGCTTGTCACTATTACACTAACATTCGTAAAATGTATTTATTGCAAAATAATGTTTTTGTTCTTTTGGAACACCTTTACCCATACTCTGTATACGGAGTGCCTTGCATTAAATAAATAATACATAAATAACGATTGTAGCATGGTTTTAATATCGTTTACTCTGATAACACAGAAAGACTGCAAGAGGATAGATATGCAGCTGAAGTTAAGATCACATCCCTCCATGGTATCTTTATCTTGTCGTGGTGGAGTGGCTTGCGTGCTTAAATGATCCTGAAGAGCTATGCCGGCGGTAGCATTGCTGCCGATAGGGTTACCCATGCTGGACTGGTCGAAGGTGATAAGCCAGACGAAAAAAGTACCTTGGGCGAAAGAGTGACGATCTTTCACCGTAAAAATACAACCGTCAAGAAATGCGGACATGGGTTCATCTGGGGTAAAATTTTCCGGAGCATTAGCTCAGGATAGGGATGTATGGAGAGCTTATGTCCGCGCGGCCATGAACCTGCGGGTTCGATAGTGCCAGTGAGTAAGTAAGTAAGTTAAGATCACATTCGTGCTTCAGTCCGTTCGAAAAGGAACAACTCGGCGAGTTGATCCTTTTTCGAAATGACTACATGAAAGGTAAAGTCAGAAAGTGGTAAAAGAATTGTGTATTTGATCATTTCTCACGCGGAATCGATGTAAGGACGTATGTAAACATGGAATAACGAAAAAAGTGAATTTCACAAAAAATCGTAGATGATCCCTTTTCGAAATGACTGATTCACTTGTAGTACAACCCGTAGAAGTCTGTATGTAATTCTTATTATGAAACACAAGACACATGATATCAGTTTCGATCTTCAAACCTATTTTACATCGAAATGGTACGTTTCCGGACATGGATTCCTTATCAAAACTTTATCTACTAAGTCCCCTCTACAACCACTAGAAGTATGTAATATTTATTCTGAAACACACTGTATACCTCCATTCGTTCCTTTCTTCTCCCTTATTTTGCTATTTTTGTACTCCCAAAATCGTATTTCAAATTCCAACTCGTAATTCCTTTTACTTGATAACAAGTCGTAAGTAGTTCCGAATGACATCGTGAGGATTCTCAACAAGGAATGTTTTACAGGTGACACAGAATGACCCAGCTCTACCCCAGACATTGAATTCCCATTTTATTCGCCTTTTAGGACGTGGACGAACTTCATTGGGATAATATACCCGGTCACTACATACATTGACCTTGCCCTAATTCAATTTATCCTACTTACTTATGACTTTTACAATTAATACTTATTAATTAATTATTTTTAGTAATAACCTATATTGTCGGTCGCGGTGGACTAGTGGTTATGCTCCTTGCCTCTATTTCGGAGGGTCGCGGGTTTGAATTAGGCCGGCGTAAATGGATTTTTTAGGACGGAGAAATCCAAGGAGCATGTCATTCGGGAGGGCTTTAAACCGTGGGTCCCGAATCGGACGATTTTCAGGCTCGTAAAAGAACCTTAAGCCTCTAAGCAAAATTTACCGACATCAACTTCCTAGTAATACCTTAGTAGTCTATTAGATGTCTCATTGGGTCGGTGTGTTGACTGCATGCCATCCATGACATCTAAGAGCAAATAAGGTAACTAAAAATTAACTTGGTCCAGTAATTCCTTACATAGGAGAGGCTATGGCTACGTCATTATAGAATATAGATAGAATAGCCTATATTAACAATTATATAATTGTATTTAGCCTACTGGATGTTTATTAACTTTCATTCTAATTTTATTAACTTTCTGGACATTTGTTGGCATATTTTAAGGTATTTTAAAGGGATATTTGCTTATTTAGTAGGTTTTAGAGCATAAACTATTAGTTCCAACTATTAAAAAATAGATAGCTCATTTTTATAAAAGGGTTATGAAATTCAGCTTAATTTTGTTAATTTTTGTTTTTTAATTGCATTTTAAACAAGTAATGAAGTTTTTTTAATCCTAAAAGAGACTGTTTATGTGCATTGTATATGTCTCTAAGAGATAACTGTGTTTTAAAATATAACACTGCTGTTAATATACATATAAAAGCCATCCTATGGAATATATATTTCTGTATTATGATAAAACAGCTTGCCTTCGTTTAACCTAAGTAAAATCTGCACGCTATCCAGAATCATAACTTTAATTACCTAGCAGTATTATTTCAGTGAATAATGTATGTAATGTGTGCAAAATGCATGTTCTGAAGGCATAAAATCCATCCATATGACATGAATAGTTTTATTCAATGATACAAGTAAGGTTATTTGCATCGCAATTCAAACCTTTGCACCAATGAACCAACAAATTTTCCTCAGAGGCTTATTTTTTCAGGCTTTAGGTTATTTTGTGTGTCCTACGTCTACGACACGGGACTCACGGCTTTGCTTCCCTTCCGGAGAATTCTATAATTAAGATTTTTACACCTTGAAAAATACATGGGGCGATTTACTTGCGAATTGTATGATTTTTTTTATTCATTGTTGGATGTCAGTTACAGTTTTGTAGGAGATTAATATACATTATTTTATTTAGCGACGTTCTTTCATTGAGACCATTAACTTCAGAATTTAAGATCTTAATTGCCGACCTATTTTGATCGGACGCCTCTTATTTTACACTTAATATTTCGATACGACATAGGATCTACCGTTTTATTTCCCTTCTAATGAAACGTTTCGGGATTTTTACGTCTGCAAAAAATGCATCGATCCCAATGTTTGGAACCCGCAAATTCGTTTCATTATTGTTTAGATGTGTTTCAACAACAGAGGCCACAATTACGTCTGGTATTTTGGGTGTACCAAAATGTATTTTATTTATGTTGTCATATACATTGAAACATGAACGCTTACTTTAAGAGAAGAGAAAAGATTACGAGTATTTGAGAATAAAAGTTCTTAGAAAAATGTTTGGACCAAAGAGAGATGGACAAGCGAATGGAGAAGACTTCATAACAGTGAACTACATAATCTTTATAGGAAATCAGATACAATAAGAACAGTAAGTCTCGAGACTGCGATGGATAAGATATGTTGCACGACTGGGGAATGGAAGAGGCCATGGAAACATTTGTAGGAAATCAGAGGAAAAACGCCCAATTGGTAGACAAACAGTGAAGTGGGAGAATAACATTAGCCATGATTTGAGGAAAATATACAGGGAATGATTGGAAAACATCTCAAGATAGGGTTGTATGGAGAGTTTCCATGAATCTACGGGTTTTATGTAGCCAGTAAGTTGGTTTGTAGTCATGTATGTTATTAGAGCCATATGTATCCTTTCCGTTTATTGAAATACACTCTTAAATGGCTGCTAATGTATTCACTAAAACAGCATTATTTTGCAGTGACTAACTCAAGAAATACGGCTACAAGATTGTATATATAGTGCATGAATATCAGCTGATGGTGCTTGCGGGAGATAATAAAAAACATTTGTAGCAATTGATTATACCACAAAAAAAAACCACTGTTTGCACTTTCTTAAACTAATTATTTCCCAGGAAATAACATTGCAGAAAAATATAATTGATATATTTACATCATAGGACATCAGAAATTAATTAATACCTATAAAGTTGGTTATACATTTCTCCACTAAGGTGCATTCTTACAATATTGCGATTCTTTGGCCATAAATAATATGATCTGGTTGCAGTGGATGAACAAGCGTAACAATCGTTTCTCATTTGTTTTCAAACATCGTCGTTTACATTAAATAAATAAATATTTTAAAATAACTGTATTTAAATAATGATTGTGTGAGTAAACAGCTTAATTTTATTCGTTAAATAGTCCTAACAAATGCCACTCTTGATTTCCAAATTCTCTAGATAAATTGGAAATCACTCGTGGCATTACTTATGATAAAGAAATGGTAAAAGTTTAGCTTATGAGGGTTACTAATAAAGGATACGATACACATATAATAGATACATTACCAAAACAAGATGGAGACACTGTTGTAAGACGTCCTCCCTATCGTTGTATGGTAAACCCCATAGAAGTAATATGGAATAAAGTAACGCAGAGTAACCGAAAATAAAACATTTAAACTGCGGGATGCTTGGTACTGGCGAAGACATATTTTGATCTGGCAATCCTATGTTAAAAATGTATTGAGCGTGTTTTGTGACATTAAAAGAAAAAAATTAAAAAAAAAATGTCTTTGTGACGTGTGATTATATCAGGTGAATCCACATCTTCAAGTTACTGCGAATGTAATGGATGAATAAATGAATGAACTAGTTCCATAAAGGTAACATATTCAATTTTTAAATTATTGTTTTTATCATTTTTTATTCTCGATCATTTGATGTTACTCATACTGTGAGTTAAATGTTATAGGCCTGCCTTTAGTCCATAGATTATTTATCATATAATTTGTACAGAACTTGTTTCTGGCAGTTCGATACAATTTTTCTTTGTCCATTGTAACAATGAATGGATTTCAGTTATGAAATGAGTAATTATAAAATGAATATTGAAAATGGTGTACCGATGTAGCCCAGGAGGATGCAATACGCCTGGGCTTCAATTTTCATTCGGATTAAGTTTTCTTGATGAGGGGTTTCTCGGGATGTATGAGACAATGTCAGGACACTTTTAGATCCAAATACTTCGCGAATATCATCTGGTCATCATAATCAAGAATAATATTTTCGCCTTTTTTTGGTATGAATGAATGTGTACCTTGTCTAAATGCTCATGCTGTCTCGAAGGTGTCCCAACATAGAACTACTCTCTCATCCAGAGAGGAGGTCCTTCATGCCGTTATATTGTAAAGAAAAGTATGTGTATAATCAAGAAGTAAAATGCTCTCTACCCGGGAGATGTGGGTCACGTACAGGTACACTGGTAAGTTACTAGATCAGGCATCATTGATGATTTGCAAACACTAGGAAGAATGTTGTTTTTATATAGGTAGATAGGACTATGTTTTAGGGGAGGAGAAAAAATTACGTGTATTTGAGAATAAAGTTCATACTACAAGCCAAAGAGGTTCAAGGAATATAGGAAGGCCAGAGAAAAGATGGACAGAAGAACTTGAGACGAAACAAGGCAATTTGTCTAGCCTGAGAAGTGAAGAAGAAGTTCTTAGGAAAATATTTTGACCAAAGAGAGATGAACAGACAGGTGATTGGAGAAGACTACATAAGTGAGCTACATGATATTATGGGAACCAGATATAATAACAGTTAAGCCTCGAAGAATGTGGTGGGCATGATATCTGGCTCGAATGGGGAATGAAATATGGGCACGGAGGCTTCTTGTAGGAAAACCAGAGGGAAAACGCCCAGTTGGTAGACCAATAATGAGGTGGGAGAATAACATTAAGGATGATTTGAGGTACCACGGGAATCGAACCCGTGTGGTTACGAACGCAGATGTTAAACCTCTCGACCACAGAAACACACAAAGGCAAGCTGTAAGTAAATTATACAGGGGATAATAGGAAAACATTAACTCGGGATAAGGATTATGGAGAGCATATGCCCGAACGACCATGAACCTGTGGGTTCGATAGTGCCATTGAGTTAGTTAGGAATATGTGTCTACTTATCTAGTTATTATTTAGTTTAACACGGGATATAAATTAAGAAAACAAAAAGTCATATGTCCGATACAAATGCGTTGTCACATAGAGAGTACGTAGTCTAATTTCTATCAATTTACCTTTATATAAAATGCTGGTCGGCACTAGTTTAGTTTTTTTTACTAAGAGTTCAATTTGAATGAAGACCACCAACTAGATTGGAGAATAGTTATTTTAGAGCTATCAGAAAGCATTGATGTAAGCAGCAACGCTGGCTGGCGGGCTCTTAAAAGACAAATCTGAATAAATAAACCTCTAAGCAATATTTACCTACCTCCTCTTCTTAGCAACACCTTAGTTGCCTGCTATTGTCACATTGGATCGGTATGTTGAACGTATAGGCTACCATTAATGGCATCTGTGAGCAAATAAGCACAGCTAAATTAACTTGGTATACCTATTAACCCCTAACAAAGGAGAGACTAAGTCTCAATTTTGGGCTATTAAGTCATTGTAGATGGAGATTCTACATGCACCGTCTGATTCTCTAGTCCTTCAAATATTTTTCTCAATACCCTTCTTTTAAATACTAATATTTTTCATTTGTCAGCCTATATTAAAAGCCGGGTTTCACTTGCATATTTCACAACATGGAGAACGTTGGTAATGAAACATTCCATTCAGTATTTTACGCTTGTTTACTGTGGAAAGTCACCTTGACAGCTTCTCAGCTTCGGGGAAGGAAGCATGGTGTTTTATAGTTTAAGACGAACCAACTTTTCGGTATGATGACACAGTATTGCCCTTGGGTATAAATACTTAATTGTAACATTATGTATATGCCGTATGTTACGGGCAATGACAAGGAGAATACGAGTTTCACACACAAAAAAAAGTGTATGTCACTTGATTCGTTGCTTTGAAATTCAAGAGAGAGGTATATCATAAATAAAACAATGGGCTAAACTTTACAATCTGTGACTCTTTTAATTCCTTCGTAAACTCCTGTCAAGTTTTATTCTTAGGGTTTCATTTTCTCAAATTATTTCCCACCATTTACATTGATTTTTACATTTTTTCTAACGATTATTTCAATATATTATTTATATTATTTAACTACATACGTAGCATGAAAGACGTGCCAGCCATATTGATTTTAACGAATATTCTATGCAACAACAAAGACGTATTCCAATGCAGCCAACATAGAGTATGTACTAATTAACTGTACACATATACTTCAGAATATCAGAACTTACTATTTATTTTTGAGCATTGCATTCCTTCACAGGTTAGAGTACTTATATTGCGTTAGGTTAGCTTTTAGGTTGGTCTTTCACAGGTTACAGTACTTAAATTGCTTTAGGTTAGCTTTTAGGTTCGTTGAATATCGAATATATGTTGGCTGCATCCCGTGATTCCATAGTGTAAACAGCTTCGCGTTTGTTTGCGCATGCGCATGGTATATGATTAGAATTTCGAAAAATGTTTCGCGTCATATGTTATAAAGTATTTCCAAAAAATAAATTAACAGATTTACATTGACACATGTCAATGCAATCTCCTAGCAAGAACAGTATGTGTTCATATAAAATAACCACAGTTTTTTTTAGGGTTCACATTGCTAGCACAAATATTGATTCCTTTTATAGTTGTAAAAATAATATATATATATATATATATATATATATATTCTTTTTTATTTCAGGATTGTTTCTGTTGTTTACACAGGTATTCTCAACCAAAATATATTTTTTCTTCCACATTTCCCGGTCTTGCGTGTCTGCTTCTGTCATATTTCTCTTCTTCATGTTGTCTTGAATTCCCTTTATCCACGGTGGTTTGGTCTACCACGTTTTCCTTTTCCAGGAGGTATCCATTTCAATATATAGCCTATTTGTTTGTTTCTATGTCTCTTCTTCTCATATGATCATAGGATCTTAGTTGGATTTCCCGAGGATATATATTTTGGTTTTTTTAGCATTAATTTTTTATAATGTATGAGGAGCTGGCCCATAGCATCCACCTCAACCTGGAGGACCAGAGACTTTTTCTGGAGCCCACTATTGATCAGTTGCTTTCACTACAGCTGAGAGTCTGATCCACAATAATAATAATAATAATAATAATAATAATAATAATAATAATAATATGTAATAAATTTGGACAACATTAACTATGATTTGAGGGAAGTAGATTATACAGGGAATGATTGGAAAGCATTAGCTCAGGATAGGGATGTATGGAGAGCTTATGTCCGCGCGGCCATGAACCTACGGGTTCGATAGTGCCAGTGAGTAAGTAAGTATGTAATAAATTTGGGCTCAAAGGAAACGCCTCTAAGTACTTTGCGCAGTCCTACATGGGCTCATCCGCAATAAAAAATGTAATAATAATAATAATAATAATATGTAATAATGATAATATGTATTAATGATATGTATTAATGATAATAATATGAATAATGATAATAATAATAATGATATAATAATAATAATGATAATAATAATAATGATAATAATAATAATAATAATAATAATAATAATGTGATAGTGATTTCAAACCTCGAACCGATGCAAAACAGATTGATCTCACCCCAATTCAATGATACCGGATAAGGTAGGGGTTTTCAAACTGTGCGGCGCGGCTGGGAAGGCGTAAGAGCTTAAAAAAAAACCTAAAATGTGATGGTATAGGGAATATACTAAATATATTTGTAATGCAACATATATACTAAATTATGCACAAAGAAACTTGTATCGACAAAAGTGTGTTTCTTTTCATTAGGAATGGAATATGTGTATAATTATATTTATTATATTAAATTCCTAGACCACCACTGGGTTGTACCGCATCGGGCGGGACAAGTTTTTCTAGGTCAGATTTTTTTATGTTTTTTTTTTCACATCTAAGACAAATATTGAGACTTTAAGACCGAAATGGTCCCCAAATATCATCTGTCTATTACAATAACCCATATCACATTAGCATTGTTTAGTATCACTGAATGAATGGGGTTTCTTGTTTAAAATGTCCGTGTTGTCTCGGAGGTGGCCCTGGCATTGAGCTGATCACTCATCCAGGGAGATACTCCATGTCCTTATTTGGTCATTATAAGTGTATGTTGTGTGATCCAGAGCTACAAATCTTCTCCCGGTGGCTCATGTCCCTATAAGTTCCGGCTTGCATGGAGCTTGTAAAAATGCCAATAATGATGAGGTTAAAGTAAAGAGGGAGATTATTTTTTTTTATTAATTGAAAATGAGCCTGTATACATATTTTTTTTTCTTTTCTTTTGAGCCCATAGTTCTCTTCTTCGACTGTGGGCTTGTATTTTTTCTTCTGTCTCTATTATGCCCGTTTTATTCGACTTGTCCTCTTGGTCATCTTATTGTTACAAATCTTGATTCCAGTTTTTTTTTTGTTTTAGGATATCTTATTGAACATTTAATCCAATAACATTAATAATGATAATGATGACGTTAATGTTAACGATAACTATAACAATGTTAATGTTAATAATTAATTTATTTGTATTTATATACAGAATTTTAATATTTACACATCTTTCTGTGCCTAAAGTTTTATTTTTCTTCTCCACTCGTCTCTCTCCATCCAATTCATGTCCTCCAGTCCTCTTGCTCTCATTCCAGTTATTATATCCATGAGTTTCAGTCTTCCTCTCCTCCTTCTTCCAGGTGGACACCATTCCAATGTTTTCCTGGGTAATCTTTCTTCTTGCATTCGTTGTACGTGCCCATACCAATTTAATTGCTTATACCGTATATAATCTACTATTGAATAACCAATATTCATTTTTTCTCTTATGACAGTATTTCTTATTTTGTCTAATTCTGAACATCTTGCTGCTCTCCTCAAGAAATCCATTTCCATCGACATAAGTTTTTGTTCTAAGTTTTTGTTGAATTTCTAAACTTCAGCTCCATATGTGACAGTACTTCTCACTATTGAATTATATATTTGTAACTTATTTTTCCTGGTTATATGTCTGTTCCATAAGACTCCATTCATCATTGCTGTTATTGCTCTACCTTTATTTATTCTGTTCTTAATATCACTTTCTCGCTTATCCTCTTTATCTAATTTTGCTCCCAGATACTTAAATTCTTCACATCCTCTAATATACCCCTTTTCGTCTTCTAATATCAAATCTTCGGTTTCGACTTCACATCCCATATAAAATGTTTTTTCTAAATTTATTTTCAAACCCCAGTTATCGTATTCGTCCAATAATTTTCTGAACATAAACTCAATTTCTTCATATTCTTGAGCAATTATTATATTTTATTAAATTGAAGATAAATGTATGAGGTGATTCATTTACTTTATGCATATCGTGTGTAAACTGGAAGTAGTCCACATGAAACAGTGCGTGTAATGTCTCTAAATTAATGACGTATGTCAAGTCCATTAACTTAGTCTGTCTCCTGTAACACATACGAACTCAGTAATTCAGTCTATATTTTAAAATACTACAAGAACTGGAAAAGTTGTACAACATACTGGATGCTTTGGTAAATTACTGCTTTTGCATACTATTTCATATTTAGTGATTTCTTTTCATATATTACATAATAGCTGAATTTTACTTCACCCTTATTTAATTATATGCAGTATAATTAATTGTCTGCATCACTTTGTCCTTGAGGCAATCCTCTAATGAGAAAAGTTGTATATCCATCCATAGCAATTCTGTCCCAAGGCTGTCCCTTCACTGCAATCATAGCATTTTCATGCTATGCTTGCAGCTTTACTAGGGAATTGTAGGTATGGTAGCTTCCCGTTGCTTTCCACACCGGTGAAGGATGATGATAATGATAAGGGTGATGATGATGATGATGATGGCCATATGATTTCGGGGACCGTTTGGGCCTTAAAGTTTTCCTGACATTTGTCTTACAGGTGAGGAAAAACCCCGATAAAAACCTCACCCAGAAAAACTGCCCCGGCCGGGGTTCGAACCCGGGCCCGCTGCGTGACAAGGCAGCACGCTACCTCGAGACCACAGCTGTATATAATAGAAAGAAAAGAAAAACTAATTGATTTCGTGAAAGACCGTAGAATAGGCCTATTTTTATTCATGTGTTCGTAGTTAAGATGTGGTCCACTCAGCCCTCAAAACACAACTTAATATTAGAAGCAGCGTAATCCATTAGAAAACTGAAATTAAAATGGAGGGGATTTCATAATGTTGACCATGTGCTTTTCTGCATTGAATTTTGTTCGTCTGTGACCGTAACCAATTATCTATACTGTTCTAATTACTCGATTTTCTTGTTTGCGTAGGTTACTTGATAGTTGAACACCTAAGATCGTACCTCGGAATTTATTATTATATCCAATCAGGTGTGTTTTATTTTGTTGTATGTAAGCACTTATTTTCTTTTTTAAAGTTACTTCCTTTACTTCAAGGATATCGTGAAGTGATCATTAATTATGATTGGTTCACGATAATAAAATTTCAAAACAGTATTTAAGAGATTCTATGCCATCATGCCACCCATATAATTAAAACAAAAGAAGGGAAAGCAATAAATGTATAGATGCAGTATGTAGTAATTACCTGAGATAAATATATATTGATTTCTTCCTCAAAATAAGTGACAAATTCCTTAAAAGAAAGTGGTAAGTTGTACTCAAAGTAACCTAAAATCAGCATATTTGTAATGTAATGTATGTATTAGTCATTGCTCAGACATTGCAGCCATAAGTAACGCCACGAGTGATTTCAAATTTATCTAAAGGATTTGGAAATCAAGAGTTGCATTTGTTAGGACTATTTAACGAATAAAATAAAGCTGTTTACTCACAAATCATTATTTAAATATAGTTATTTTAAAATTTTATATATTTAATGTAAACGAAGCTGTTTGAAAACAAATGAAGAAATGATTGGTTATGTTTCATTTGTTCATCACTGCAACTTGATCATGCTATTTATTGCCAATAGGATCGCAATATGGTAAGAATGTAACCTAGCGGAGAAAAAATTAAATACATCAAACTGTATTATAACCAACATTATAGGTTATTAATTTTTTTCGGAAACCACTCGGTAAATCATTATTTAAAAACACAATTATTGAACACGCAATTACACTGAACAACACTGAAATTGCACCTGACAAAAAATTATATGTTTATAACGTATTTTATGCCCTGATTTTTAAAACTGAAAACCCTTTTGCGTTATCACCTACCGTTTTGAATAATCGCCGATTTATGATTATAACGGCCCGACCGAGCGTATAGTACCGACTATTATATAAATTAACTATTGTATTGTGGTTACCTCACCCTCCAACCCTCATTCGTGAAAAAGGAGCATATGACAACGAATTATTACTTTATTACTGGGAAAGAAACATTTTCAGCCTATTAGGAAATCTGTTTGAATTATAATAATAATAATAGGAAAAGCGCGCACAAAAGTGCATTAGTTTATGTCTCTGCTGTATACCACCAGCAACGATTGTGTTCTCATTAAACAGACACTGAAATGGTATCTTTCACACGGTTTATCACAGAGCTTACACAACGCAGTCCTTTGACGGATCATGATAGTTTGAATTTTTGCAGAGTTTGTGGTGATATCCATGCACTGCCAGTCTTATTATTGCACTGCGTATATTGTTTTTTGGTCCAGTCCAGTCTCGATTGATCATTGCATCTGTTGCGTAAAAATCGTCCGGTATTTCTTTTTGTTCTTATTTCCTTCAATGCAGTTTCCTGTTTAGTAGCTGGTAGCAGGATTTTGTGCGTAGATCTTCCCACGAGGATAGTTTCCCGTGCTAATTCATATTCAAGTCTAGATGGAGCAAATTTCGAGATCCCCATTGCTGTTTTTAGGAATCTTTCTGCTTTCACGTTTTCTAAGGTGGTTTAAGTCTCCGTAACTGAGGTCAGTCCAGATGATTTCTATTCCATACGTTAAGATTTGAAGTATTTTTGCCTCAAAAAGTTTCATGGCTCTTGCAAGTGACAGTTTGTGTGATGTTTTCTATGTCGTATGTTGGCAACTATAGCAGCTGCTGCTCTCTCTTTCGTATGCATTCTGACAGGATTTGGCTGTTGTTTGGAGTGTTCACTCCTAGATATTTAAGGCGTTTGTGATTTGCAACTGGTTGCCCTGCAGTTGTATGTGGTCGCTATCTACCAGTCGACCACCATTTCTGAATACCATTTGTACCGTTTTTGATAGGTTGTTTGAATTTATGAACCCCATAAATGGCATGGCCGATTACATGGTGTAGCAAATTATATATTTTTTACAATTTATTTTATTGCGGTCTCTTAACCTTCCCACTTTTATTGATGAAGCAGAGTGCAAAAGCAGTAATTTAAACATACATTTCATCTTGTAAACAAAATAGAAGGGAGAAGGTGAAGCCCGGTGCCGGCAAGTACCCACATAAATATTCTAACATATGGTATAACATTATTAATATTTAATTTTATAAAAGGCCTATATGTATTTTACATATTATATAATTTATAACATTAATCTGGTTACATATTTGTATTTACTTACTTACTCACTGGCACTCTCGAACCCGTAGGTTCATGGCCGCACGGACAAAGCTCTCCATGCATCCCTATCCTGAGCTAATGCTTTCCAATCATTCCCTGTATAATCTACTTCCCTCAAATCATAGTTAATGTTATTCTCCCACCTCATTCTTGTTCTACCAACTGGGCGTTTTCCCTCTGGCTTTCCTACAAGAAGCTTCCATGCAAGTCTTTCATTACCCATACGTGCAACATGTCCTGCCCATCGCAGTCTACGAGACTTAACTGTTCTTATTATATCTGGCTTCCTATAAAGACCATGAGTTCATTGTTATGTAGTCTTCTCCATTCACCTGTCTGTTCATCTCTTTTGGTCCAAAATTGTCCTATAGTACTTATTCTCAAATACTTGTAATCTCCTTTCCTCCCTTTAAGTAAGAGTCCATGTTTCGCACCATATAATATATGGTAGAATAGTAGTTTTATAAATTTTCAGTTTAACATTTTTTGAAAGGAGTTGGACATCAAGAGTCTCTGCAATGCATATAGCACGCATTTCCAGAATTGAGTCTATGTTTAATTTTTTTGTGCATCTCATTCCTACTTGTGATCATTGTTCCTAGGTATTTGAATTCAGCCACTTCCTCAAAACTTCCCTCATTTGTCATTAGCTGTCCATTTCCATTAGATAATGTATTTCTACGTGTGACCATACCCGTTGAATTCACGGAAACATTGTTACCTATTTTCATTGCAAGAGTTCAATTTACCAACTGCAATATAACAATCACTATACTAGTTATAGGAGGGAAGAAAACGTGCATTTTTATATATTACACCGAAATGTTTCTTTAGTAGAAAACTCAACACAATTTTTGAAACGGACTATACTTATTCATTACGTTCATTCAATGAAACCATTGAAATTAAATACGACTGTGATTTTGTGTGGAGAATGAATAACAACAGTAGAAAGGGTGGAAATCAAACACATTCAGAATCGCAGGAACAATGTAAATGCAAGTAAAAATAAAATTGTCTATATAAATTTAAACCAAATTGCAAGTATTTTTATTTTACTGTAATTTTTTAACATTTAGAAAATGTAACATTGATAAAATAATTCAAATAATGATTTCGTTTAGTTTTGTGATATTTTATTGGGCAAAAATAATTTAAGTTAATATTATTGTATTGATTATAAATACAACTTGCTCTTTTGGTCCCATATTTCGCATCCAATTTTGTTTTAATATTGTTACATTTCTTTCCTAACATCAGTTTTCATACTCGTATATACTACAGTAAAACTTATTTAAAGCGGAATCGCTTGGGACCATTTTTTTTCCCCACATTAGGTAACATTACGCATTATAAAAAAACAAAAATCGACCAATCTTAGATTATAGAGCATCGTATGTCTTTTTATGTAGGCCCTACCTTGGATTAATTGTGTGTCCCGCGCCATAGCCGAGCGGTTAAGGTAGGAAGCCTTGGCGCAGAGCTGCGGGACTTGCGCTGGTTCGGGTCTCCGTGGGGGAAGAAATTTTCTCATGGTATTTCGGCTAGTATGGGACCGGTGCCCACCCAGCATCGTGAGGCAATTGGGTAGCTACAATAAGTAGCGGCTCCAGGTTGAGGAACCAGCTATAACGGCTGGGGGACTCGACATGCTAACCACATGTCACCCCTACACTGGCTGTTGATCATCTACCTCTGTGATTGACACATGTGGATGTGAAGGGCCAGCAGCCGGCTGGTAAAAGGGCAACCGCTGAAAAGTGGGAAGACCCTCAATCGGATCGGATTAATTGTAGTTCCGCTACCGTTGGAAAGTGAAGTATGTACGAGCGACTTCGACAGTAACGCGCGAAAAACCAGTCCCGTTTGGTCAGGGTCTAAAATGTCTCTTAGGCGCGTATCCTGAAATTAAAGTATGCAGTTTCGGTTTACACTCACTAACTATACTTACGTTCTCATCGTTTAATTCCCCGCAAATTTCATTCCACACTACATTTTGTCGTCTTTTAAAACTGTACACAACCAACCTGAAGATGCCTTAAAATCGTTATTCCTTAGGGATATAGCAACAGCTAGAGCTTGACTTTGTAGGATCGGTCAGGAAATTTGGAGATTTTTTTTTTATCGTGGACTTGTAAAACACTCCCACACCTAGTTGATTTCATAATTTCCTCTTCTTTTTTTTTCCTCCTCTTCATTTGACCATTTCCTTTCACCCATTCATTCATTTTTTTTTTCTTTGTGTTTTAAATCTAATAAACTTGGGTATTTCCACATTTAAATTTAGTCATTATTTCGCGTACTGAGAGTTTGTTCTTCTTTATCTTCAATCACTTTCACTTTTAAGACAATGTTACATACCATTTAGTTATCTTTATTCCGTAAATTCAGAACGCTACCTGTGAAAGATACGTACACAATGGGTCTCAGATCTTAAATTAGCTTAAGATTTTACAGTGCACTTATTATTTGTAAGACAGATGTCACACGCAAAATATTTATTTAACGAACCTGTATTTCGCAAAATGGGTGTGCAGTGAGGCCGAAAGAAATTTCCAGATACAGGTAGAAACTCTACGTAACCCAATCCGGCGGCAGGAATCATCACTTATTGTTAATTCGGCTAACAGGAATTCAATGAAGTGGAAACTAATTTATCTCTCTCTCTATATATATCTATCTATCCGCCTTATAAGCATATATTTTATGAATTGTATAGAAATATCCTTCCGTTTACGCGTTGGACAGATTCCATTTTGTACAAAATAAATACACGTAAAATTACTATTATTTTGCCGGGACCAATAAATTTGTTCACATTGGGCAGATTTCTGCATGATTCGCGTACCGATTAAAACACGTTTTACTGTACAAATAGGCCTATACCAAATATGAATATTATAATAATTAACAATTTTAATGTTTGTATTTCAAATTGTTTTGTGTGTTTATCTTTGGACTGTGACCCAGTACCAGCTACTACTTATTTAAATAATTAAAAATGAGTAAATAATTAAAATATATGAATTGTGCTGCGCATGTGCCACACGAATCAACTAAAGTTTTATAAAAAGGGTGGGGGTTGCATATTCACGGTCCACTCACACAAACATTGCCGCACTGACTTCAGATAAGATAAAATACAAACCAGTTCAGTGCTGTGCCTATCTTAATGCGTATCTGTAGTAGAAATGTACTGGTGACGTAAATTGCAATGTACCCCATTGATCAGACTTCATTTCCTTTTTAATGCAACTAAGGGATCGAAAATTGTACCCAAAGAAAGGCGTGGTCACACTGAGTATGTAGACGCCGAAGTGTTTAGTTAGTGTGCTCATTAAGAACACTATATATGAATTTTCAAATTGTGATGTATATAATACGTCATCCAATTCAACTAAATGCATAGAGTAGGTAACTTAAAATTAACAAGTCGGAATGTTACGTTGAGTGCGTGGGAATCATTTAATGTGTAGAGATTTAAGTTTCTTGTTAAAGTAGATAATCTCCATAGTTAAGATAACAACTGAAATACCGTGTCCGCACAAGAAAAGGTAGAATGCGCCTTCCAGAGTAGCCAAGGATATTGGTGCATAACTTTCCTCAATGACAAGATCTTCTTTGAAGTCAAGTATTGATTTAGAATTAAAAGTTATAGCATCTTTAAAAATTTAATATGCAGTCCAATTTCAAAAACCATTTCCAAAGTTTATTAAAATTTTGAAGATATGGGCTACCTTTTCTTAAATAAAAAAACTCGGGCGATAGTTTGTAAGGTTCTGAAATTATACATAATAGAGATTTCTCCTGTCCAAAGTTGATCAAATCCGTAACACAACCAGGAACAATGGTTACATATTTTCGTTCACTCATTACGCCGTATGCACATGACGTCATATCTTGGCAATATTCATTTCTTTGTATTATATTGCCCAGACCTTCTTGTGCAATAAAATCGATTTGTGATTTATGGAGTTTTGCACCATAGCCAGATTTAACCATTTCTTCGACATTCGTAATGGGTTTTTCGAACGCAGGTTCAGTCATGAAACTGGTGGTATATGTCTGAAACACTGTGTTGATAGCTAAACTGTACCATACCCAAGCTATGAAGAAAATTCTAGAAGAATTTGAGTTGGGTTGTGCAGCTACTGATATTCCTAAAATAACTGCCCAAAAACTGCAAAAACAACTTGATATTGAATCGTATAGAGTTATTTCTCCGAAAATTGTTTTTCTAGATAAAAGTAGCATTATGAATGATCCTATACCAAGCGAAAGTAAAATGGTAGCCCATGCTTCAGCGTTGAAAACTTTGATAAAATTTGTCCACATGGAGTATTTGTTAGGACAAGGAACAACCCAGATCAGTCGTACTGTTCTCACAGGTGATATAAAGTCGAAATCTTCAACTCTATCTTCACTCAATAAACTATTCGTGAATGAAACATTAGCATCGTTATTGTACACCGCACCTAACATCCCCGTATAAGTTCCATTTTTATACTTCATTCCCCAACCGCCTGGTGGAGCCATTTTCAAATCGAGAGATGCATTAATGGCTTCACTCATGAATCTTAAAATTTGGAGATCACTTCCTGCCCATTCTGTTTTGTTTTCTTTTTCAATATTAATCACTATTGGTGGAAATGGTAATAAAGATGCAGTGATGGAGCAGTTTTTAAAATTTGTTTGAATTTTAATAGGCAACTTATTATATAGAATAGAACAATCATCTGTGATCCACTGGTTTAACAAAACGACATTTTTCAGTCGATGACATTCGCCAGATGGTGGTGAGTAAGGATACCAAGTATAAAAGTCCAAACATTGACTAGTTTTGTTAAGGGATATCGCTATAACGTTAAAAATGTTCCATTGATCCATTTCCTCCAAAACTCCACGTGCTAATGTTCTTGTATTGTTCGTGTGAACATTTAAAACTACTATGAATTGTCCGCTAGGGTTCCAAGCTTTTAGATTATTTGATTTAAGATCTTCAATTTGTTCATGTATTAAGTTCAACACTGCGTTCTCACTAATACCAGATACCCATAAAATATAATTATAAAATTTCATATGAACATTTGGTAGACTGATGCTTTGTTTAAAATAATCATCGGCCATTCATGTTGATCGTAGAATTCATAAATAAATCGATCCAGATGTTTAATAGAAGGTTTCCATTTACTATATTTAACAAACGAACATCTTCTGGCAGATTAATTTCAAGATGGTCAGAAGCAAATGTTAATATTATAAATCTATTTTGTATAAATAATTGATTACTTACAGTCGTAACACATTTAGACAATTGATGCAGTTTGTTACAATGAGAAACTGCTAGTTGCTGTTAAAAGATATAAATATGCAATAAAGTTATTTGTAAAAGACATTTGAGAATAAATTTATATTTTTAAAATATATTTTACACTTTGAAAAGGTGGTTTATTAGTTGAACAAGTTTGTTTGGTTCTTACTAATAACGAACTGAACGCACTGGCTTTTCCTCAAGATCTATATCGTGAGTGAAAATGGAACAGCAAATGATTCTATTACAATGATAAGTTGTCATTTACTAAAAGCGTCAATATAACACGAAAGCCGCAGATTACAAAAATGTTTTAATTACACTCATTAAACATATTGTACTCTTATACAAACATTAATGTTAACCAAATGTGTTATTGGGCCTATATCTTAATGGAAACATAGTAATTTTGGAATTAAGAGGCGTAACAATACTAAGTGGCGATATATATAGCATGGAAATATTTACGCGTCACATTGCTTCTCATTTAATGATTTATTTTCTTTAATAACTATTTTCTCATTTAATAAGAAGGTAATAATGTACCAGTAATAGAGTAAGATTTCACATATTCTTAATATGTGGAATTGCTGTTTATGTAAAATATTTATTACAGAGAAAATCAACATTTATCACGTAATTTGCATTAGTGGGGTTTTTTGTACACACATTAACTGTAACATTTTAAGTAAATATCGTAATGGCGCATATATTTCTCTTCGGTAATAATCATAATTTTCTCCATGTTGTTCATAAGTAATGCCACGAGTGATTTCCAAATTATCGATAAATTCACGACTCACGAAGTGAGGAGTGAATTTATCTAGAGAATTTGGAAATCAAGAGTGGCATTTGTTAGGACTATTAACGAATAAAATTAAAGCTGTTTACTCACAAATCATTATTTAACTGTAGTTGTTTTAAAATATTTATATATCTAATGTAAACGGCGATGTTGAAAACAAATGAGAAACGATAGGTACGCTTCATCTGCTTCTTTTGTTTATCACTGCAACTAGATCATACTATTTCAGAATATTTAAAAAGGAGGAGCTTTCTTTAATATGGTAATTATAACACTGATAAATATTTCGTGAAACACGACTCTGATTGGTTGTAAAACAGAAATCATTGAAACGTGATTGGTCATTGACTCCCATTTGGGGCATGAGTTAAATAGTCACCTTAATCTCCTCATTCATCTCCTGGTAGAAGCGTAGGGTATTCACATGGCTCCTCCGTGGGGTCCTGTCTCTTCCAATCCATCCACCTCATTCTCATTCCTTCGCAATTCATCAGCATTAATTAACTGTTTTTCCTCTGTTTTCTTGAAGATTCCAATCTAATGCTATTTTTCAATGCTTTATTCTCCTTTATAACTAATATTTCGTTTATTTATTTATTTAGCAGGTTTCACAACATATTCTTGCGCCCAATTAATATAGGCCTACTGCCATTCACTTCCACATCTGTCATTCCAATCTGCACCGTCCAATAATTTTTCCCTCATGCTGCATAGAACACCACCAATCCACGTTATTTTTTGGCCGTCCTCTTCTCCTTCAACCAAGTGGCACCACATTCTAGTATTCTTCCGCCATTCTTTTAACATGACCATACCATTTTGTTTTTTTGTTTTTATTAAGAAATACACAATTTAAGTTTGAATATCCATCTTTCGTTTAATGACACTTATTTATGTATAGTTTAATTATTTGTGTCTTCTGGTAACTCTTTGTTTGAAATTATTTATGGTCTATGTATCTTAGTTCACTCAATCTAACTTTCTTATTGACGTCACCAAAGCCAACCCATCACACAATAATAATATTGTGTTGTGTAAATTGAAAACATGTTACCTAATCTTAATGTATAAAAATGTTTGTTTGTTGTTTGTTTGTTTGTTTCGTACTTTATGCGCGGCCATACCGTTGATCCGATTGTGATGGGTCTTTTTTCAAAATGTTCAGGAGATTCCGGGGATGAACATAGGCTATAACAGAGTTACTATAATCTCCTACTAACCCTTAAAAATCGCCCTTTGTAGTGGAAAACGTGAAACAAAGTAGGTCTTTGTACGCTTAAATGGCTTACGCTGCCTAAACCATAACAAATACACAAAATTAATGTACACAGAATTGAATATCTCAAAAAGCTCTACAAAAAAGTCCGCGACAGCATATGTTTATCTCTTACGGATAACTCACAATAACCATTTTTGTCTTTCATTGATGCCAAGAAGATAGAGACAAGTACGTAAAAATGCTGTGAAAGTACTGTGAAAGCATAGCAGCACATGGCGAGTTTTCTTTTACGGATAACTCACAATAACGAATTTTGTCTTTTGGCTCATTTATGCCAACAAGATCGAGAGATAAGTAGATTCCCGGGCAACACCGGGTAATTAGCACGGGAAATCTTGAAAATAATTACGTTATACATTTATAATTATTTTCATTTTACTTATTCAACTGATCATAAGAAGTACATTAATTTTCGTCTTTTAGCTCATTTATGCCAAGAAGATTGGGATGAGAAGATTCCCGGACAACAACCGCGGTAAACAGCACAGGGTATCTAAAAATAATTACGATATACATTTTTCATTCCACTTATTTAACTAAACATAAAACACATTAATTTTCGTACTTCAGCTCATTTATGTCAAGAAGATCGGGATAAGTAAATTCCCGGGCAACGCCGGGTAATCAGCACGGGATATCTAAAAAAATATAAATTTATAATTATTTTTCCTCCTACTTATTCAACTAAACATAAAAGCACATTAATTTTCATGTATTGAGGCGTAGCAGCACACGCCCGGGTATTAGCTAGTATTTTATAAATGTTCACATCGTTTTATTATAGCTATACTTACTTACTCACTGGCACTATCGAACCCGTAGGTTCATGGCCGCACGGACATAAGCTCTCCATACATCCCTATCCTGAGCTAATGCTTTCCAATCATTCCCTGTATAATCTACTTCCCTCAAATCATAGTTAATGTAATTCTCCCACCTCATTCTTGGTTTACCAACTGGGCGTTTTCCCTCTGGCATTCCTACAAGGAGTTTCCATGCAAGTCTTTCATTACCGATACGTGCAACATGTCCTGCCATCGCAGTCTACGAGACTAACTGTTCTTATTATATCTGGCTTCCTATAAGACCATGTGGTTCATTATTGTGTAGTCTTCTCCATTCACCTGTCTGTTCATCTCTCTTTGGTCCAAAATTGGTCCTAGTACTTTATTCTCAAATACTTGTAATCTCCTTTCCTCCCTTACAGTAAGAGTCCATGTTTCGCATCCATATAATATAATTGGTAGAATAATAGTTTATATATTTTTCAGTTAACGTTTTTTGGAAAGGAGTTGGGACATCAAAAGTCTCTGCAATGCATAATAGCACGCATTTCCAGAATTGAGCCTATGTTAATTTCTTTGTGCATCTTATTCCTATTTGTGATTATTGTTCCTAGGTATTTGAATTCAGCCACTTCCTCAAAATTTCCCTCATTTCCCTCATTTGCCATTAGCTGTCCATTTCCATTATATACTGAATTTCTATGTGTGACCATATATTTAGTTTTACTGATATTTACTTCCAGTCCTAATTTCTTAGTGTTACCAATAGTGTGTGCGTGTTGTCCTGTAGTATCTCCTCGCTAAGACTATTCTAGCGCAAATTATAGTCTATGAATCTTGCAACGGAAAATATATTACTAACTATATTGATATAGATTAGTCACATTTGCCACATCAAAGAATCTCATTGTTAAGAGCACAACATTTCAGCATAAGGAGATTCATAAATACACCTGGACGTCCCCAGATGGAGAAACTCGGAACCAGATAGATCATGTATTAGTGGATAAACGCTGGCACAGTAGCATCATTGATATTAGATCAGTTAGAGGGACAGACTGCAATTCAGATCATCATTTGGTCAGGGTGAAAATCAGACAACGGCTATCGCTTATGAGAGGAACAAACGCTAAAGATGATTCTGTAAAATATGAATTAAAAAACTTGAAAAATGATGAATGCGGCAAGAATACCAAATCAAAATTGCTAATAGATTTGAAGTGCTGGAATCTTCAGATGACAATGTTGCAAACGAAGAAGAAACTGATATAAATAAAGAATGGGAGGCTTAAGAGATACTATTAAATTGTCAGCATCAGAAAGCATTGGTTGTTTAAAAAGAGGCAAAACAAGAAATGGTTATGAGGAATGTGCCGACATCGTAAAGAAAAGAAAGCTAGCAAAAATGAAATGGTTACAACGAGCCAAATGAGGTAAATTTAGAGCATTGGGTAGTGTTAGACGGGAAAACCACCAGTTACTAAAGAGTAAGAAGAGGGATATTTGAGAGAGAAGATTAATGATCTTGAAAATGAATGCAAAAATAGAACATTAGAGAATTATATCAGGGAATTAGTTATAGAGAAGAAAGGGTTTCAGGCTAGAACAACACCATTACTCGGAATGAAAATGGGGATATGATGGGCGGATTCCAAGAGTATATTAAATAGATGGAAAGTTATTTTAATCAGCTATTAAATGTACATACAGAACAGGACATTGAGGAGGATAAGTTACAGACAGCAGAAATGCTAGTCGCAGAGCCAAGTGCATTAGAGATTGAAATGGCAATTGAAAAATTGAAGATGTATAAAGCATCAGGTTCAGATGAGATCCCAGCAGAACTGATAAAATCAGGGGGAGAAAAATTGATGGACAAGATACGCTGTTGCTTACTATGATTTGGGAAAAGAAAGCTCTTCCAGATGAATGGAAGGAATCAATTATCGTACCAATTTATAAGAAAGGAGATAAAACTGATTGCAACAACTATAGGGGCATCTCATTACTTTCAACTTCGTACAAAATTCTACCAAATATATTAGTAAGCAGACTTACTCCCTATATTGATGACATTCTAGGAGATCATCAATGTGCATTTAGAAGAAACAGGTCTACAACAGATCAGATTTTTAGTATAAGACAGATTTTAGAAAAGAAATGGGAATATAATGGTACTGTACATCAACTATATGTAGACTTCAAAAATGCATATGATTCAATTAAGAGGGAGAAGTTATATAGTATCCTGCTGGAGTTCGGAATTCATAAAAAGTTAGTTAGACTTATACGAATATGTCTAAATGGCTCAAGGAGTAGGGTGCGTGTAGGCAAACAGTTTTCGGACACTTTTGAAATCCAGAATGGGTTGAAGCAAGGAGATGCACTATCTCCTCTACTATTTAATTTTGTACTAGAGCATGCCATTAAATCTTTAGAGAATGAGGTAGGCTTACAACTCAATGGTATTAATAAGCTGTTAGTTTATGCTGATGATATAGTACTACTGGCCGATAGCGAGGAGATACTAAAGGCCAACACGCACACACTATTGAGTAACACTAAGAAATTAGGACTGGAAGTAAATATCAGTAAAACTAAATATATGGTCACACGTAGAAATTCAGTATATAATGGAAATGGATAGCTAATGACAAATGAGGGAAATTTTGAGGAAGTGGCTGAATTCAAATACCTAGGAACAATAATCACAAATAGGAATGAGATGCACAAAGAAATTAAACATAGGCTCAATTCTGGAGAATGCGTGCTATTATGCATTGCAGAGACTTTTGATGTCCCAACTCCTTTGAAAAAAACGTTAAACTGAAAATATATAAAACTATTATTCTACCAGTTATATTATATTGGGTGCGAAACATGGACTCTTACTTTAAGGGAGGAAAGGAGATTACAAGTATTTGAGAATAAAGTACTTAGGAAAATTTTTGGACCAAAGAGAGATGAACAGACAGGTGAATGGAGAAGACTACATAACAATGAACTACATGGTCTTTATAGGAAGCCAGATATAATAAGAAACAGTTAAGTCTCGTAGACTGCGATGGGCAGGACATGTTGCACGTATGGGGAATGAAAGACGTGCCTGAAAACTTCTTGTAGGAAAGCCAGAAGGAAAACGCCCAGTTGGTAGACCAAGAATGAGGTGGGAGAAACAACATTAACTATGATTTGAGGGAAGTAGATTATACAGAGAATGATTGGAAAGTATTAGCTCAGGATAGGGATGTAGGGAGAGCTTATGTCCGCGCGGGCATGAACCTACGGGTTCGATAGTGCCAGTGAGTAAGTAAGTAAAGTAACTATATTGATATATCTCGTACTATCGACAAGTTTACCTACACGTTGGTTCACTTTTCCCTCATATTCTTGGTTTGCACGTGATTTTCCCCCATGTATAAGAACCCCTATCAATAACGTACGTTAACAAACTAGGATGAATATAAGGTCAGGGTTAGTTATTTTGACTAATATTTTAAGTTTAAAATTAGCATGGGTTATTATTTTAGTTTTTAATGTATTCCTCTCATTCGTTATGCTGTTGTACCCATAATTCATACGTAGTAGATACAGTATTTCTTCCAAATTCTTATTTGATTTTTCAGTCATTTTCCATTCATTATTCCGAACAAAAAACAGATATATATATATATATATATTATCAGATCCTTATTCACTAACTCCTATAACAATTGTGCGTTTTTCCTTCTTTTTTTTTTTTTTTTTCATATTACTGTATACTGAAATCCTCTTGTAGGAAAACCACAGGGGAAAATGTCAAGTTGGCAGAGCAAGAATGATGTGTGAGAATAACATTTAACCATATTTGAGGGAACTAGATTATACAGGAGATGATTGGAAAAAATTAGCTCAGGATAGGGATGTGTGGAGAGCTTATGTTCGCACGGCCATAACCTTACGGGTTCGATAGTGCCACCAATGAGTTTAATTAGTAATTTGCTCTATAATCTCCTATTTAATAATATTATAATAATATAATAAACAATCGATGTTGGCGTTTACTTGATGAAAATCCATTTTTACAAACATTAACCAGCGCTTTATATTAGCTTGACCTGTATCTATATCTAAGTAACGGAATTTTCAATCAACAACTATTTTAAACCCACTTAAAAACATTGGATCGACTTCAAACTTTATACCTGCTTGTAAAGGCTCAATGACAATACAATAATTTCATGACTTGTCGACTTATATAGTCCATCGTTGTAAGAAATTAATATTATCTCCTCTGGTAGCTCAGTTAGGTAACAGAGTGGTGGACTGTAGTGTTTATATAAATTTCATTAATCCATAGGTCGTTGGTTCAAAAATCTTTCCTGGAGCATTTTTAGAAGAGTATTACTTTGAACTCCTACTACAATAGTAGCGAATTTAAATATATTTACATTTTTAGAAAACCAAACTAAAAAAATAAATAATAGTTTAAAAAACTAAAACAACACGCTTTTATTAGAAAACCATATTAAAATAAAAATAAAAATAATTTTAATTTCCAACACGCTTGGGATAAAATGAAAGTGGTCAACAAAAAAATCATCTCCAATACATATAGAATAAAACTACAGTTATCTACAAAAAAATAGTTTTACCATCAAAAGCGTGGGGTGCTCTATATCAATTAATATATTTGATAATAAACAGATATTGGTAAAAGTAAAGTCTCTAAGAAGAAAACGTAAAAACCATAAAAAGCAGCCCACGCTTTTGATGGTAAAATTATTTTCTTTGTAGATAACTCTAGTTTTTATTCTAGATGTGTTGGAGATATTTTTTTTTTGTGACCACTTTAATTTTATCCCAAGCGTGTTGTATTTTTCATTTTTTAGTTCGGTTTTCTAATAAAGCGTGTTGTTTTAGTTTTTTAAAACTATTATTTATATTAATTAAATAAACAATGTTTATTTTATAATTTAAAACAAATATAAAATGGTTCAATAAGAAATTCAGAACTTTTTATTGGTTTAGTGGGATATTTCATATATAGCAGCTTTACTAACTTAATGTAAATACATGATGCTATATGTAGAATTATGGAAAATTACTGTATGATTTGCAGTAATCAGCTATGTAACGTATTAAAACAAATTCTAACTCTAACAAACAAGGTAATGATTGGAAAATGTCAATGTTGAACCTTAGGGATCAAAGTTAACATTAATTGGACGTCATTAAAGTCTCACTCATATTAAATCTGTGGCTGTATTCCAACATTGGATGGAAGATCAGGTTATAAAACCGACAGAACAGTACACAAACTAGGTAATGATTAAAACAATCTCACTCTTGGTCCTTAGAAGTTCAAGTTACATTAATTGGATTCTCCACCATCTTGTGGCTGTAATCCAACTCACTCACTCTCGCTTGATTGACATGCTCTCCATAATTTATATCTTGAAAGCTACATTAGGTATTTTGGGAAACTGACCTTTGAGACGGCAAATCTGTTTAATATTTCAGGGTTTAGGTACAATGGAATAAGTAATGGCAAGCATGAGAGAGACAAAACGTTTTGCCAATACAGAAATAGACATGGTTTATCTATTTACGTATTTCAGCGGTTCCCAACCTTTTTCGACACGCAAACCCCTTCCACAACGATCTGTTATGTGAACCACTGACTTTTAAATACAGGTACATGCAGTAGATATGCATAAAATTTAATAGAAAACAAAAGGTTAATAATCTTAAATCAACTTAACTCTTAACAGTTAAAAACCTAAAGTTACGGGCTTGAAAGTTACAAAAGTGTAGGCCTAGTTGCAATCACAGAAGTTAGATAAAGCCTCAAATCACCTTAAGCAAAAAAGTCTGTTTCTGTATTTATTTTTTAAATAGGCATGTGAAGACAACTTTCGCAGTACTGTTGTTAGTATTGTTAGAACAGAAAGAAGCTGGCAGACTAAATTACCATTGTAGTGAAATCAAATGCATTCCTAACGTTGTTACGTAACTAAATCAGGCATTCGCGGTAAATATTAGTTTATTGTGGAATAATGTAGTAAATTCCCGTTTATTATTTTCATTATTGTTATAGACTTTTGTTTAGATGACCAATAAGGTTATTATTTCTTTCTTTAACTTATTTTTCAATGTCAAGAAAACTATCTTTTGTTATTTGTATTTTCATTATATCTGACTTTTTTACTCTTATTAAAGATAAGCTATTTTTAGTTAACTTCTGTTTATTGAGTGAGTAGCTAGCCATGTCAGATATGATATAAAGGTTCCAAGCTTTCTCAAGCGAATTTAATCTCCTCTTTCGTTAAAAAACTTCCACGATTGTATCTGTGTAGCTTACAGTACTATATGTTTAATAATTTATTAAGGAAAGGTGAATTAATCTTTGCCTTCTATGGGCCCGGGCAAAGGTGTGTTAATTTAAGCATTCTGTATTTTCTAACTCAAGGTAATTATAAACAAGATTGGTACGATCCCGCACGAACACGCGAGTGATTGCAATTTTTGCTAGCAGAGCGTGGGTGCAATGGAATACACGTCGTCAGAACTTCGAAGCATGCATTTCATGTGTGGTAAAGCGAATGGCAATGGACGCGAATCTCATCGCCTATACAGGCCACAATGTCCGCACAGACGTCAACCACAGCCTCGAACGTTTCAAAATTTTCGCCGTCGACTCGGGAAGACCGTTCCTTGCGTTCATTGCATCACGTAGGGCGGCCACGTATGACTCGAACAGTCACTATGGAAGAGGAATTACTTGCTCACGTGGAAGGACATGCATCTACCAGCACGCATGTCATCACTCATATCATGGAAATTTCCCAAAGGCGTGTCCTGCTTCACAACCAGCTGCACCCATATCATTCACAGAGAGTTCAGGGTTTGGGTGTTGATGATTTCCCACGACGACTTCAATTTTGTGAATGGATTGTTGGCCGCTGTGAGAATTAGCCCAATTTTTAAGCAGCGTGTTGTTAACAAATGAAGTACAGTTCACCATAGATGGGTTCTCTTAAAATTGTAACAGCCATATTTGGGAGCGGAACGATTCCCAAGCTGCATTCCAACAGCACCACTAACATGGGTTTTCAGTGAATATATGGACCAGTATTATTGGTGATCACATAATCCCGACCGTACCTCCTACTACCAACCTTGAATGGAGTGAGGTAGAGGTCTTCGCTCAAGAAGTTCCTCCAGAACTGTTCGAGGATGTACCAGTTATCTGCGTCTTCCCTCAAGAAGTTCCTCCAGAACTGTTCGAGGATGTACCAGTTATCTGCGTCTTCCCTCAAGAAGTTCCTCCAGAACTGTTAGAGGATGTACCAGTTATCTGTGGATGCAACTAGGCGGAGCACCAGCACTCTTCATTCTTCAGTGCATAACATACTCAATGACACTTATCCAGGGCATTGGATCGGAAGGGAAGGTCCAATTGCATGGCCACCCCGTTCCCCTCATCTGACGCCTCTTGAGTTTTTTCTTCTGGTGGCATATCAAAAGCTTCGTGTACGAGACGTCAGTTCCCGAATACTTGCAGCATCTGATGAGGTTCGCGAGGTGCGTGATGTACTTGGTAGTGTGCGCCAAAACTTTCTACAACGATGCTATGCCTGCATTTAATGTGGTGGTGCATTTTGAACACCTAGTGTTGTAAAACCAAATTGCTTAATAAATGTGTATTTACTTATTGTGTGTGTGTGCAGAAAATAATTTCTTGTCCATCCAGACATTCCCAGGTATGTACTGACCCAGGATTACTTTCCAGACCATGAGTTACTAATCAAAATATGTATTTCGATCTCTCTATAAGCTCCTGAAACTGTGCGCAACCTTTTCAATCACCCTCTCTCTATGTGTGTGTGTGTGTGTGTTATAAATATATTTTTAACATTTGCAATGAAAACAAATTGCTTACCTGTTATGGTGGCCGCTAGATGACAGTTGGAACGAATTACGGCTCTCTCTTGTGTGAATTGAGAATATTACATATATAAGAAAAATGTATGTTTGTGTTGGAATACTTGAGTGGCTCAGATGGTTAGAGCGCTAAACGTACCGAGTTTAGATATATATGATATGAAAATAAAATGAATGCTTGAGTCGGGAATTGAACCCGAGTTTCTAAACACAGTACGTTTAGCGCTCTAACCAACTGAGCCACTCAAGTATTCCAACACAAACATACATTTTTCTTATACATGTAGTATTTTCAATACTGATATAAAGTAAATATTATCTTTAAAACATTTGCTTAACTGTTTTGTTGGCCACTAGATGTCAGTTGGAACGACTTCCCGCTACCTCTTGTGTGAATTGAGAATACTACATATATAAGAAACATGTATGTATGTGTTGGAATACTTAAGTAGCTCAGTTGGTTAGAGCGCTAAACGTACCGAGTTTAGAGACTGGGGTTCAAATCCCGACTCAAGCATTATTTTTTATTTTCATATCATGTTTGCCAAATGTCAAAAATGTAATTATAACGTCTAAGTATATATATATATATATATATATATAGAGAGAGAAGAGAGAGAGAGAGAGATAAAGAAAGGAGAAAAGAGAGACAGACATATACTTGCTTACTTACTCACTCACTGGCACTATCGAACCCGTAGGTTCATGGCCGCGCGGACATAAGCTCTCCATACATCCCTATCCTGAGCTAATGCTTTCCAATCATTCCCTGTATAATCTACTTCCCTCAAATCATAGTTAATGTTATTCTCCCACCCTCATTCTTGGTCTACCAACTGGACGTCTTCCCTCTGGCTTTCCTACAAGAAGCTTCCATGCAAGTCTTTCATTCCCCATACGTGCAACATGTCCTGCCCATCGCAGTCTACGAGACTTAACTGTTCTTATTATATCTGGCTTCCTATAAAGACCATGTAGTTCATTGTTATGTAGTCTTTTCCATTCACCTGTCTGTTTATCTCTCTTTGGTCCAAAAATTTTCCTAAGTACTTTAACAGACAATTCCTGTTTTATTTGTAACGAAAGTGTGATAACAGCGAGAATTCAGAAATTCTCGTATTATCATACGCATTTATAATAGAAATATCAATAAAGAAACAAATCTTATTTTCATTTCATTATCCTACATGTTACATCCGACAGTTTTCGGTAGAATAGTTTTAATATTGCTTTTAGAGAGGAAAGTTGAGACGATCCAACTGTAGTTACTACATAGTGATCCTGTTTATATTGATTTAGTTGGATAAACAACATTGGACTGTCGTAAAACTAGGTGTCTTTAGTTGGAAAATAGGTTAATGATGTGCCATGCACACAAGTGCTCTGATTAAATGACAATGTATGTCGTCATTTCGTGCGAATTTTAAACGCCTTTATGACCTTGCTTTTTTTTTTGTAATAATTTTCCTAAATTAAATGGCCTGCTATTTTGAACATAGAAGTGGTAATGATTCTCCTTTTTGAATATTTTGTTCTAAAATTAACATGACAAGACACGAAGCTACAAAATTAGACCAAGCTAATTAAATAAATGTATATATATACTCTCTTCGTCTCTAACATGAAATTAGTCATCTGCCTTCATTTTTTTTTTTTTTCACTAACAAGAATTTTCTTTTCATTTAAAGTCGTTTTGAAATTGTGAGACCATGTATCGGTTGGTGTATTAATCTAATTAGGCCCTATAATATTTAGTTTATATTATTCTCCTTTCATTAATTCAATGCAAGTCATGTGGCATTTTTACAATTGAAACTTTCTCCTGAATTTGTTTTGTCATATTTCATAATGTCTTTAAATCCTTCTTCAATCTGGAATTAACCTATTTGATTCTCTCTACAGTATTATTTTTTATTTGTGTCATAGAATACGTAATGTAAAAAAACATGAAACTGGCTCCTAACCTTTGCCATGTAGAAATTCTATTTGTATTTTTTCTGTGGTCTGAACTGCACCCGAGCACGAGCACTTGCTCATTCAGGTGTCAGTATCGTGCATATAACATTTATTTCTAAAATAAAACTTATTCTGCTATTGTTTATGTGGATAACTCTTGTTATATACAAATACTTCATAAATTCTATGAGGAAGTCTGTACAAGGGCAGGACGTAAAATCAGTATTCATCTCATTATAAAAAAAAAATATTAGCTGTTTGATTTGATAAATTACAAGAATATACTGTAGAATGACATGGGAAAGCTGTGTGCAACTAGGCAATTATACCTTGTTCTATGAAGCAAAAATAGAATCGTCAATAAAAACTTGATTTTTATTCACCGGAGAATTCATGTAACTCGAATAGATATAGTAAATAGCTTTCAATTTTAAAGGCAAACCCCCTGGGGAAAAGACCATTAAGAAGGCCTAGACGTTGATGGAAGGATAATATCCAGATGGATCTTAGGATATCGGAGAGTTAGAGACTAGTGGATAGCATTAGTGAATGCGATATTATATCGATTGAACCAATTGGTTCCATAAGCTATAGAATTAGCACAAGTAGGCTATATAGCCTACTCATGTTAAAATATTTAAAATAAGTACCTGATACGTATATCAATTGTCCTCTACTAAAATAGATTTCTGTTTAAAGAAAATCAAGTAATTAAAACCATATAGGCCTTTCAGAAACATGTTCCATCTTCGGAATGCCTTTTTTATAGCATACATCTATTTTAGTTGCGGAGTACTGATATATCGGGTACTTTTTAATGTTTTACTACGTAACATCAACGGTGATTTACAATGCGTTTTTGAAGTATGATGGTATAATACTCGAGTATACTATATGAATCGAAATTCATTTGTTGTACCGTATGAATCGGAATTCGTTGGTTGTAGACAGGACTTTAACATAGTTTAAGTATATCTCTCTTATGATGTCAAGAATTAACATTTCATATCTCCTAAGCAAAAGCATAAGCATAATGCTTATTGTAATATTGTTTATCATCTAATACCCTTTTCTGCCTCTTTCTTTCCGTTGACCATTCCTTCTAGGGCCATCCGTCAGCAGGCAGTTTCTTCTTAGCCAATGACCATCCAATCTCTTTCCCCTCTTCTTCATGAGTTCCAGCATTTTTCTTCCTTCACCTACTCTGTAGAGCACATCTTTATTTATTATTTTCTCTGTCCATTTTTATACGTTCCATCCTCCTAGATATCCACACGTCGAAAGCTCCTACTTCTCAGTAAATATAATATGAAGTCATTATTTGTCAATATAGGCCGTGTCTTACTTACTTACTCACTGTCACTATCGAACCCGGAGTTCATGGCCCGCGGACATAAGCTCTCCATACATCCCTATCCCGAGCTAATGCTTTCCAATCATTCCCTGTATAATCTACTTCCCTCAAATCACAGTTAATGTTAATCTCCACATCATTCTTTGTCTACCAACTGGACGCTTTCCCTCTGGTTTTCCTACAAGAAGCTTCCATGCAACTCTTCATATTGTATGTCTTCCGTTTTATACATTTTCTCACCACCTAATCGTGTGCCTCAAGTAGGCCTACTTGACTTTCCTACAGTAAGTACTGGCGTAGATCTTGGATATGTGGAATTGAACGTTCCTGAGGCAAAATACATGCGTTTTGTTTTTCTCAAAACCATATATCTGCTTCAAATCAGTTTCGATATATCAAGAAATTTATTAATACACAATTTTGGTAATTAATGTAACCATTTCGACAATTTTTTCTAGTCTAATTATTTTTCATTTAAAACAAGTTTGCTTCCCATCATAAATGTATAAGATAATTTCTTTTAAGGTTTTTGCAAAATCGCATATATATATATATGCAGAAAGAATGTGCAGATATCAGAACGTGAAAAAAAGTATGTTTAAAAAAGTCACTCGCTTTTATGGTGTTAATGTTAATGTTATGTTATGTTACCAAAATTGCGCTACAACTTTAAAGTGATCACTGGCCAAAAAAATAGGATAGATTTTTTAGTGACTATTTTCAATTTAATATTGGCAATAGCAATTTATTATAACTGGTGGATTATAAATAGTGGAGACCAAGCATTTTATATATTTACCACCTCACATTGTATAACCCATTACCGTAGGATTCAGACGGATGACTTGAAATGAAATGTATAGAACTCATTCTATTATAAATAAACATTTCTTGAATCCCATAATTTTAGATAAAAATATACATAACAGAAAAGAAAGAAACTCGAAAAAGAATCTGAAAGCAAAAAGACCTGGAAAACGCTAACATACACAGGAAATTAAACAGTAAAAATTAGCTAAAATTCTAAAAAAAAAAAAAATAGACAATAATTTAAATATGGGCATACAAGACTGAAATAAATTAAATAACCTAATAAACAACGGCTTAGAAGAAATCAACAATAAATAACCTAATAAACAACGGCTTAGAAGAAATCAACAGATTTAACAATAAAGGAGTTTACAAAATAACATGCAAAGGTTGTAATAAATTCTGCATAGGCAGAACGAGCATAAGTTTCAACATGAGATTCAAAGAACATTTCAAAGATTTCATGTACGACGAAGGAAATTCTAGCTACGCCAAACACGTCATCAACGCTGGCCACTGCATGGATGGAATTGAAAACAGTCCTTACTATAATATTCGCAAAGAAAAAAGCCAACGAAGAGGGATAGGAACTTGAAATTTTAAATAAAATAAGCAACGATTTAATATTAAATGAGAACACATCTAACTCATGCAATCCTCTATATTGTCAATAGCTACCGACGGCGCTGGAAGCCTCTGAAGCCAAAAGCAACAACAGATAGTAGCACATATAGTTTTTCTGAAGATGGAAACCGGGTTACGAAATAGGTTAACAAAAATGAGATAACGATAATTGTTAATATGATAATGAAAGTAAAATAATGTGCATTTTGGGGAAACGATCATATAAGATCAAAAATAGTAATAGACAACAAAGCTCTGGAACAAGTAACACATTTTAATTATTTGGGTTGTAATTATACTATAAACACAAAAACTGAAAGAGACATACATATGAAACTGTCGAAATTTCAAATGATATGCGGAACTATACATAAGACATCAAAGAATAAAACAAGAAGAGATACTAGATTGAAGTTTTATAAAATATTGACAGTTCCTGCATTCCTTTATGGGAGCGAAACTTGGGTAATGACCACAAAAATTGCAAAGTAGAATACAAAGCGTAGAAATGAACTTCTTTAGAAGAACAAAAGGCTGCACAAGATTGTATCGGATAAAGAATGAAGATATAAGAACAGAGTTATATATATATATATATATATATATATATCCATTGAATGAGAAAATCAGATAATATAGAGATAAATGGTTTACACATGTGGAAAGAATGAATGTAACAAGATTACCAAAGAGCAGCATTCAACTACAAGCCAAGAGGTTCAAGGAATGTAGGAAGGCCAGTGAAAAGATGGACAGAACAACTGTGAGGCGGAACAGACAATATATGCCTAGCCCGTGAAGTGAAGAAGAAGAAGAAAAAGAAAAAAGAAGACAATGAACGTATATTATTAATACCAATACAGTATATGCCCATTGTTTCTATCATATAAGTAGTTAGATATTATCGTTATTATATATTAAAAATATTATTTGATTTACACTTTTCATTGATCATAATCGCATCTAGAAATTAATTTTGAGAATAAAGTTTCTTATGAAATGTTTTGGACCAAAGAGAGATGAACAGACAGGTGAATGGAGAAGACTACATAACAATGAACCACATGGTCCTTTATAGGAAGCCAGATATAATAAGAACAGTTTAAGTCTCGTAGACTGCAATGGGCAAGACATGTGGCACTAATGTGGAATGAAAAATGTTAATGAAGCTTGTTTTAGGGAAACCAGAGGGAAAACGCCCAGTTGGTAGACCAAGAATGAGGTGGGAGAATAACATTAACTATTATTTGAGGGAAGTAGATTATAGGAGAATGATTGGAAAAGCATTAACGAGGATAGGGATGTATGGAGAGCTTATATCCGCGCAGCCATGAGTCTACGGGTTTTATAGTGCCAGTGAGTTAATTCTATTGCCACAAATATGGATTAGTTTATTATTGTGCATATTAATTCTTGTGTTTTGTGCAAATTAAACTAGTGTTAATTCTGTGGCGTGCAGTGGTCAGAGCAATTATCCCAGCAGTATGACGAAAATATGACTTACAGTATATAAAAACTTACTGCCTTGTATTTTTTTTTGTTTGTTGGATCCGGTAAATCTGGAGTTTACCTACCTTGTTGTAGGAGGTCATTTTTCTCGTGAGAAAGGTCTGCACGAAAATTATCTAGTGTATAAATTATATAGTCACTTACGTTCATTTTTACTAAATTGACCAATCGCATTTATCAGTAACCATTTAAAATGTATTAATAACGCACTTTAACGAACTCAGTGCCGATATTAAATTCAACTGTTTGCTTTCTACAAATTATATACACGTTCGTAATAATTCAATGTTTGTTATTCATATATACGAGTATAATATAAACAAAGCTTCTTAAATTAACAGGTTGCTATAGCTGACAAAACGTACCGCATAATTTTATTTATTTATTTTTGTATTTTGTAAAATAACTAACATAAATGAAATATTGTAAATTAAAACATGTTATTTCTAAAAATTCGGTTTACAAATAGAATTGGCGCTTTCCAAATCAACCAATCAAATTAATGTTTCATGGTAACTGGTATTGAATAAAAAAAATCTATGGAATAAGAACAAGTTTCGACTAGCGGGTTATCGCTGATCTAGTGTGGATTATCGCTGGACTTAGCAGGCAATTCATCTGCAGCGAAAGAGCTGGCCAGAGATAACCCACTAGCTGGCGTTGGTGAGGATAGCATAGAAACACTCTGTGTGTTTCTCTATGGAGATAATGTGAATGCGCACTATGTTTCCGTCAAACCGAATGCGATAGTCTGGTGGAGCGGGCGGGAATTTTGAATTTTGATGTTCACGCGTAATAGATTAGAATGAAATTTGGCAAGTATATTATTTTATTTGAATCCGAAATTATTAATATACTAATTACCCCCAGCGGTGCTGGGGTAGCTGGGGTTTAATGCACGCCACTGTCTTAATTATAAATAATGCATTCATTTTTAGCTCCATAACACGACGGACAATGAATATTCAATTACTGCACGGTGTATAGATGACGTCATTCGACCTTGCGTACTTGCCAATCACAATCACCTGCTGAGTAATCGCAGGAGAAGCTTTAATTTCGATATTTTGCTTTGAAAAAAATGATGCCGCAACTCTTGATGATGGAAAGTTACGAGTTTTGAAGAGCGATTCACACCAGTACGTTGTTACACGTTCTGACCCGTTTGAGTATAAAGCGGACGCAGTATTTGGCTATCGTAGTGGCTTAAGTGGAGCAGTCGGTAAGTCGGTAAGATGCTTTTTTTTCCGACGACGCGAGACCACGTTCGATTCTGGCCAGGTATATTTTTTATCATTTAATATATAGAAAATGAATAACGATTGTAACGTCTCATTACTTTGTTTACAAAACACATGCCACAATAAAATTATCTATTTCCATTACTAATACAAAATGCCGTCTGATTAATTTAAATTGTAATAATATCTAATTTTATTATACAAGTAAGTACTGAAGTACTGCATCGCTTCATACAGCTAATTTCTAGGAGAGAGAGATGGTTGTGGTCTAGTGGAGAGAGCTTCTGTTTCCCGTGCATGCAGTCACGTGTTCTATCCTGCTGTCATGCTTTTTTCTTTCCCTCTCGTCCTTTTTTTCAATTAATTTCCTTTCTATTGTTTCATTTCTGTTGGTTTGTTTTATTTTCAGTATTTACCTCACCACTTGTTTACACGAAATTGTTTTCCATTGCACGACACACAACGAAATAGAACGGATTTAGTTTCTCAAATAGTTGTATACTTGTGAACCAAATAGCTGATCTCTGATCATGCGCAGTGGCTTCGTTCTGAGACTTGAAAATTATCTGTGCGCCATCAATTATTTCAAAGGCTGTACATAACTATAAATTGTAAAGGTTGAATTTCATTTATTTCGCTCAAGAATAACACAAGTGACACATTTTTATATTAATGCGATTATACGCGTCCAATGTGTCCGAGCGGGTACTCCACCCCTCCGATCTATTGTTAACAAACACAACGACGTCATTTCCATCTGCACATAACTAAAAGATAAGAGGGCTAAAAATGAATGCCTTAATTATACTATGGCATTCGATAATTAATGGCAACACAGTTGTAAATCAGCGATCCTAGTGGTAACCATTGTAATCTTGAAGTAGTTGTTGATCAATCTTTGTTGTATAAATCTGTGTAATATTGAAAGTTCTCGAAGCAGTAATATTTTGTGAATACATTTACTATTTCTCACATTCAGTAAGTAATACCGCCCTAAAAACATGTTCAGTAGAATTTGTTTGGAAGGTGGAATTGTGAAGTACTCGAACATCCCACCAAAATCCACAAGACAGAAGCCCTTGTGACTATAACTTATTCTCAAAAGTCAAATAACTTCTACGCAGGCATTCGATTTTAATCAAGAGTTGATATCCTGAAAACTCCAGATCGTTTAGATCAGAGATATACAAGAATGGTGCTGCAGATGAAGTTTCTCCGTATTTCAATGAATTGGTAACATATAATTTACTTGACAGGAGACTATAAATGAAGTTCGTAATGTTGAAAGTAACTTAAAATAAATGTTTTGAATTTTGTTATAGCAGTGTTGCCATTACGTATCAAATGCCCTAGTAAAATAATGATTAAATATATCGTGGTAATAGAGTTCCAACTTGCATTTGTCTGGAAGAATAAGTAAAATCAAGAAATATTCACTGTCAAGAGCGGGTAAAGCAGGGATTATCACTAAGGACTTCCCGACTACGAATTTAAAACGTCATCATCACAGATAATTAGTTTTTTTATTTAATTCGTAATTATTGGACGCTTTAGCATCAATCGTGATCACATTTATTTTTTAATTACGTTTTGAAATTGTGAATATAATGAAATTTCAATCCAACATTTGTCTTGACGACTGAGAAAAACCAGGGAAAAAAAAAACTCAATCATACAATCATATTGGGCGTCATCAGAGTTTGAACCCGGGAACTCTCAAGTGCAAGTGCAACGCTACACCTTAGCCAATTCACTTAGTAATTAGTTTATTTTTATTTATCTTTTATTTAATTCATTTATGTATTAAGATAGCATTACTAACTTATTACCAAGCATATTTGACAAGTGCTCATTTTCATACTGTAATAAAATGTTAAACAGAAAATATCTACCATTTATATTATATGGATCCGAAACATGGACTCTTACTTTAAAGTAAGGAAGGAGATTACGAGCATTTGAGAAAAGTTCTTAAGAAGAACATTTTTGGACCATAGAGAGATGAACAGACATAGGTGATTGGATAAGACTTACACAACAGTGAACTACATAGTCTTTATAGGAAGCCAGATTATAATAAGAGAGTTAAGTGCCTTGACTGCTATGGGCAGGACATGTGGCACGAATGAGGAATGAAAGACGTGCATGGAAGCTTCTTTTGTAGGAAACCCCAGAGGGAAAACGCCCGTTTGGTAGACCAAAAATGAGATGGGAGAATAACATTACTATGATTTGAGAGAAGTATATTATACAGGAATGATTGGAAAACATGAGCTTCAGGAGGTAGGCTAACGACGACGGTACCGATGAGTTAGTTAGTTATGAATGACTTTTGCTGAAAATTAACATGAAGTATTTTGGATTTGGTTTTAAGAATTCTAGAACTCATTTTTATACGCCTCTAGAAATATATATATATATTCAGCATGCAATGCATGGACGTGTTTTATGAATGTATTTTTAAGTTACTTAAGTTAAACTAAATTTCTCTTTACATGAACCTACCGACTTTCTAAAACCAGATTGTTTCTTCCATTTCTTTATCCTGGTATTCCTAAATCCAACCATTTTACTTAGCATTCGTCAATATATTTCTACTTAATGTACTTGTTACTATATGCCTCTATAATTTTCACACTTTCTCATCTCTTGGAGAAGAAATAAAACCTAGTATTGGATGCCACTTATTTAGGAACAAAATTAGACCATTCAGGCGATAACACAGTGGAAATTAAAAATAGAATCGCACAAACAAAACAAACAATAAATGCTTTAAACTCTGTTTGGTGGAGCAAACATATTACAAAAATAGAGAAATTATCAAACCATAATTCAGAGCATTTTAACATATGGTGCTGGAAAGTCTGGCAAATTTCCTACTAGGGAAATGAAAAAAAATATAAGTACAGAATTGATGTTTTAAGAAGATCATCTGGAAAATCTAGAATGGATAGAATACGAAATAAAGAAACTAAGGGAAATTATGGGTGTACAAGAGGAGCCAGACATCATAGGCATTATAGAAAAGAAAAGATTACAGTAGTATGGCCATGCCAAAAGAATGTCAGAACAAAGATTGCCTAAAATTGTTATGGAATGGATCCCAATGGAAAGGAGGAAGAGGGAAGACCGAAGAAAACTTGGATAGAAGGGGTACGGCAACTATGAATACCAGAGGATTTGGAGGAAGATCAATGGATGGACAGAGAGGAAGACGTTTGGTTTCCGGAAGACTGCGGCAGGCTGCCATGCCATGATACAGGGGATGATGATAATGATGATGATAAAATATAAATTCAACTGACTTACAGGTAGTAAACATATTATGTAACTTTTGAGAACAAATATGCCTAAGTTCTCCAAAGAAAATGTCAAGGCCTCTTCTATCAGAAATACGTGACCAGTGTTAATTAATATATAACACGTAACGAGAACGGAGTTGAACAAAAAACAAAGGAATAACTTTACACTCAGCTTAAAATATTTTTTTTAATGACATTATCAATATGCAAGCCTACATATTGTTTTGCAATTATTTCAATTTAATGTTTTAATTTTCTTGAAAACTCGAGAAGTTGAGGAATTGTGACGATTTCATTGAATACAAACAGGAAAAAAAGTTAAATAATGATATCAATATAAGAAAGCATGTGCAGAAGTCTGAGGGTTTAAAAATATCACACAAAAAATCTTGAAATCCCACTTCGTTTTTCTCTTTGTATTTGTTATCGTGAAGGGGGTGCATCGTGTACCTTCATTTTTCCCTTCAAACACAATAAAGTGTTTGATTTATGTTTCTTAGGCGTAAGCACGACACATGTAAAGAGGGACTACCATGTTGTGCAGTTTTATTACAAAGTTTCAAAGATAGCAGCAAATAATCTGCAATATATTATTTGTTTTCTTTTTCCCCACTCTTTCTTCATTCTTTCCCCTCCCTCTCTCTCTCTCTCTCTCTCTCTCTTTTCCTCTGTACCCTATTTAACACCCTCCCCCCTTTATATTATAACGCACCCCATGCGTCCCCCGGCCTTACTGGGCCCTCATCTCCAGAAAGAGGACTTTTAACTCTGAAGCAAATAACCGATATATACACTGTATACTTCTTTGTTCACACAAGAACCCGGACACCATGTTAAATAATGCCTATATGATAGTGTGTTTAATTGCCAGTGGTATTCAAGGATTATTTTGGGCTTTAACGTTTCCTGACATTTGTCTAAAATGGCGCGAAAAGTTCGGAAATGTCGCCCTGATCGGGTATTGAACCCTAACCCTATTCGTCCGAGGCAATGAATGCGACATGACGTTTCTCCTCTAGGTCACAGCAGAGAACCGTAACTCGATAAAAATTATATATTACTATTTTATAATTGTTCGTAAGCTGTAGATATTGTTTTTATTGTTGTTGTTGTTATACCAGTACTGATTTATAAATTATCACATATTGTTATTATTGTTGTTGTTGTTATGTTCTTGCCTCTGGTACCGAGGGTCGCGAGTTTAAACCCATCCCTGAATCGATAATTTTTTTAGGATGGAAAAATCCAAGGACCTTGTCCTCCGAGAGGTACTTTAAAGCTGTTGGTCCCAAGTATGAAGATTTTAAGGTTTGTAAAAGATCCTTAAGCCTGAATAATGAGGTTCTAAGGCAAAATTGTTCAACTCCTTCATTCTAGTAATACCTTAGTTTGCCTACCAAATGTTTGATTGAGTCGGTATGTTGACCGCATACCATTCAAGGCATATTTAGGAAAATGAGAGTATCTAAATTCACTTCATATAGTAACTATTAACAAAGAGAGAGGCTAAGACCCCAACATTGGCCTATTACGCTATTGTAAATGTAAATTATTATTATTGGTTTCTTTATAGTTAATTATATAGTTGTCTGTGTCCTTCAATATTGTAGGCATATCTATGAGCTGTTTGTTTGCGTACAGTGAGAATCTATGTGATATCCTGTCTCGATCCCAGAGGGTAATTGGTTGAGGGCCATTCCGGGATTTTGGGGTATTTCTCGGGGTTCTCCCATTTCCCCGAATTTCATTCCACCAACACTCTCCATTCCCACTTCCCATCTTGTCATTTCATTTTTTTTTTATTCATTCACTTCACCCCTTCACCTCATCTCATGTTACGGAAAAACATGGTTTAGTTGGCAATCCACGGGTGTTCAAAATATGTGGTTGCGGGATCTAGCGGGGTCCCGTGGTGTTCCTCATGACTCCGAGCCTGAGCAATAAAAAATAGCAGAAGAGGCTAACGGGAGGGTTGTAGTCCCCCCTCGTGACCACGGATCCAACCAAAAATCGGTGTATGGGCCATGGGAGTAGAACGTGGTGTATAGGACCCAGAAGATGACCTACAACTTGTGGTGAATATGATACGGCCCTAATAGTGATTAAGGAATATGTTTAATAATAAATAATGACTGAACTGAATATAGTTTAAAAATAAATTAAAAATCATAATTGGTAAATAATTATCACAAGAAGCGGTTTGAAACCCTAAGTAAAAAGATGTCATAAACATGTAACTCCTCAAATTAGACCTGAAATCCTTAAGCTGGGTCTAGCTTCAAAAATCACGTTTTTGGAAGAAATGTCAACTCCAATTTACAATCGCGGAAAGCCCAAGCTGGCAAACACGCTCCCTAGCCGTGAGAATAAAATCAAAAGGTAGGTGGTTAGTTTAAATAAAATAGTTACGCGCCTTGGAGGACATGTGATTGAATATTCTAAGCAATCAAAATCAGTAGTTAGGGTAATAGACCATATATGGGAATAATTGGTCCTGACTTCGATACGGAAATCATGAAGGACAAAATTTAATACACATATACTCGTCACTTAGAAGGAAGAAGATCTTGATTGTAATAGTAAAAAAATATCTTGTAACAACGATTATGGACTTAGGGAAAATCTCCCGAACTCATAAGTCATTTGATAGTCCTCATTAGCGAAATAATCGAAGGCCAGGAACAGAAAAGTTTTATTTTCACACTGTAATGTGCATTAAAATTGGCAGAGATTATTTAAATAAAATAATTCAAATAATTAGTGATGGTCTGTTCCCCACGCAATTCCTTGCTTCCGAACCCGTTATAGACAGGACTCTCAGCGCTTACCTTGAAACAGGAAACCGAACTAGCTACCGAGGAAGGGCAAGTAACAATTCACAATTAATGGAGTGGAACTAAAGTGAGATTATCAGCCCTATAAACGTACTGCCCCAAACTTCACTACACCCGTAGAGTAGACTTCATTCGATTCATCTATAATAACTGGGAATAGGCGCAATATATATTTCAGGTTTGTAGTGGCTTAGGTTAGTCTGCTCTCCCAATGTGAATAAAGAACGACAATGATAGCTGGAAAAGTATACAAAGAGATGTTGCTTTAAACCCAGTCTTACAGTGCATAACTTGTTCAAAGCTCGCCGGCCGCCATGGGGTAGTCGGTAGAGTCCCTATCTTCCACTCCAGCAGCCCGGGTAGTGTGTTCCTGATCTTGTGTTTATATGTGTGAATAAGAAAAAAATTAACACATGTAAAGCATGAAGAAAAAATAAACATGATGGAAGAGAGAGAAAAAAAAGCTAAGTAACTTAAGAAAGTGGTTTAGGAGAATCCCCTATATAAGATAGCTTGCATCAGAATTTCATGCCGCATGATTTGTACGAGGGTCCACTCAGAAAAATTTTAGATACCCCTCAGTTAAGTACCATAATTGAAATCTTAACCACTAACTTTTCTCAAAGTAACTCTTCCTGAGCATCTATGCCCCCTACTGAAGCACGACTGGAAGCACTGGCACCAGTCACTTTAATTCAGTGCACAGAGCTCCCCTTGGTTTTCTGAAACCGCGCATCTTCAGGTGTTGAAAACCGCTTCCCACACCCAGTCGAGGCCTTCACCGGTAGGAACAAAAAGAAGTCACAGAGTGTCAGGTCCGGACTGTAAGAAGGATGAGTAACAGACAGCTGCAATAGGAGTCCCCCCCTCAGAAAATCCATTGTCAAATGGGCGGTGTGGCAGAGGAATTGTCGTATGCAACAGGATGCCCCTCAGATCCAGCTATTGGGTTGCTTTTTCCTCGTGCAATGTTTGGCAATGCCTGTGTGCGTGGGCACACTGTGGTGTACAAACTGTTTCATCACTGCTATTTTTGATGCTCAGTGGGTATTGTTGCCACATGACCACCTGTAGCACAAGAAAGGAGCACCATTTTCTTTCCCCCTCAGTCCAGTTATTGGGTGCTTTCTTCTCGCAATGTTTGGAATGCCTTTGGAAGGGCAACTGTGGTGTACAACTGTTCATCACTGGATTTTGATGCTCAAGTGTATTGTTGCCACATGACCACCTTAGTCAAAGAAAAGGAGCACCATTTTCTTTCAACACTTTTTGCTCTTTCAACTTGGCCAGGTTGATAGTCATCGCGAAAGACCCACTACCGACGACTGACGCTTTTGTTTCTCGGATCATATTGGTAAATCCAGGTCTAGTCACTGTAATGATCTCGAGAAACGCAGCGAAGAGTTCCCATTATTGACATCTCCTAAGCATTTCAACAGCACCATTCCACTCGAGTGACCCTTTGATCTTCAGTGAGACTGTGTGGTACTCAACGGATGACACCTTTGCTGATCCTAAATAGCTCTGCAGAATTTTTGTAACACTCTCCCCGATCCAATCCTTGTGGATGCCTCAATGTTTTTCTAAGTCACACGGGAGTCTTATTGCACCATCTTTTCCACACATCGACATTTTCCTTAGCCCTGCCGTGTAGACGGACGACCCACTCAATCTCTTCATCTTCAGGAGATGTTCTACCCCTCTTAACTCAGAAAACAAATTGAAAACTGTGGTACGGGAAGAGCAAGGTCCCAATAGCCAGTGCAACCCCTTCAAGTGATTTTCGCCTGTTTAAAAGAGCCATTTTTTAAATAATAGGAAATAATTTATCGCAAATGCTCTCACTGTGGTTCCATGCTGTAGATGAGAGTTGCTTTCACCCCCTTCTATTTGACCCACACTGATAAGGGATGGGGTGCGCCGGCGGAAACTATGACAGCTGACTAACAAAGGACCTCCCAACACGCTGCTGGCACTGTTTTCTTCAATCGTAAATAGTACAGTCGGGTATAAAAACTTTCGTACAAGTTATCATTTACTACTATGTTGTTCTGGCTTTCTTTGTCGCATTTGAGGGATGTATGGTGCGGTAAGAGGGAGGGCGAGTTGCAAGGTACTGCCTGTAACTACCCTCAGTTTTGAAAATATAAATAGGACAGGTGTTGAATTTTCTTATACACAACGAGCAGTTCTGTGTAGTATAGCTAGTTTTTGTTGTCTAATAAGTTAGGAGTCTTCATTATAGAATGTCGTTTTTATAACAACAACTTTTATTATTATTATTATTATTATTATTATTATTATTATTATTATTATCATTATTATTATTGGTGGAAAGCAACGGGAGGCTACCACACCGACACAGTTCCCTAGTAAAGCTGCAAGCATAGCATGATGCTATGATTGCAGTGAAGGACCTGCCTTCGGGCAGAATTACTATGGATGGATTATTATTGTTATTATTGTTGTTGTTATTGTTGTTATTATTATTATTACTGTTTATTATTATTACTGTTATTATTATTACTATTATTATTACTATTATTATTACTATTATTATTATTACGATTATTATTACGATTATTATTACTATTATTATTATTATTACTATTATTATTATTAACTATTATTATTATTACTATTATTATTATTACTATTATTATTATTACTATACCTATTATTATTTATTATTATATGACTATTCTACTATTATTATTATTATTATTATTATTATTATTACTATTATTATTATTATTATAATTATTATTATATATTATTATTAGGACAATTTTTTTGCATGGCTACTAGTGCCCTCCTGCCACGCTCCTTGGTTTCACCAAGACGTCTACTGTTACCAGAGAATTGGACATTACTATTACTACTATTGCTATAACTGCTATTACTATTGCTATTACTACTACTACTATTACTACTACTACTTTGGCACGGGAAGACGGCAGCAGCTGTAAAAACCCGAAGATAGATAGACTACTACTAATTCTAATAACGATCATTTCAAATATTTTGTGGAAAATTAGAGTTCGTGGGCAGGAGAGTGGGGGATGATCAATCAGAGATCAGCTGTTTCAAGGTTAACAGATTCACAGTAGTCGAATACTGAATATTGTCCAAATTTCCATTAATTTTGAAAGCAGGATTTCACAGCCGGTTATCGTAATATTGAGAGATTCCGGCCAATGTGGTCCGTGTTCATTACTGGTGTTTCATCCAGACGTTTCTCCCTCGACTGCGGAAGACATTTTCAGTGGCAAGTATATCTTGGTAGTGTTCCCTGGTTGGAGGCTCGACTGTGGACATTCAGTTTTTCAGACGTTCCTCCCTCGACTGCGGAGTACTCGCCACTGAAGATGTCCTCCGCAGTCGAGGAGAAACGTCTGGAAGAAGCACCAGTCATGGACCACGGCTACATATCCAGGAATCTCTTAATATTATCCATTAATTCCATTCGAGATTATTCACTATCCAACTTACTTACATACTCACTGGCGCTATCGAACCCATAGGTTCATGGCCGCGCGGACATAAGCTCTCCATACATCCCTATTCTGAGCTAATGCTTTCCAATCATCCCCTGTATAATCTACTTCCCTCAAATCATAGTTAATGTTTTCTCCCACCTCATTCTTGGTCTAGCAACTGGTCGTTTTCCCTCTGCCTTTCCTACAAAGCTTCCATGCAGTCTTTCATCCCCATACGTGCAACTGTCCTGCCCATCGCAGTCTACGAGACTTAACTGGTTCTTAATATATCTGGCTTCCTATTAGACGATGTAGTTCATTGTTATGTATTCTTCTCCATTCACCTGTCTGTTCATTCTCTCTTTGGTCCAAAATTGTACTAAGTACTTTATTCTTAAATACTTGTAATCTCCTTTCCTCCCTTTAATAAAGTACTTAGGACAATTTTTGGACCAAAGAGAGATGAATTCACTATCCAACGTCTACTAAATTTTATCCAACCGAAACAAAAGAGTGCCAAAAATACATTTAATGGGGAAAACCAATGTATTGACAACACTGCTTAAATAATTGGGGAAGTGTAAGTCCTTCATAAGGAAGGAGAGTAAATAAAGAACAAAACTTTAATTGAATTCGTGGCATAGTTTAATTTATCATTCTGACTGCATTGTTTTTTGTGTTTGTCGTGACCTCGTCTTGATCTAAATAAAATGATATTTAAGAAGATAACAGATGAACATTTAGCTTATTGAAAACAAGTTGCCTTCACACCAGGTGAATTTGATGCATGGGTACATGAAAATTAACGAAGTACTTGTAGTGTGAAGGTCAGGAGTGTCACAAGTTGTGTGTCGGAAGTGTAATAATAAAAGTAATCAGCTAGCAGGATGCGAGAACAATAGAGTGAGGAATATTACGTGCATTAAGTAATTGCAACACTGTTTTAACTAGAGCCCGGATTGTATGCAAAATAAGTACTAAATATGCATGAAAAATGTAGAAAATGTGCACCCTAAATATGCAAAAACAGATTGTAATAAAATCAAATAATTATTTGCTTTGTGAGTAATCTTAGCTTATTATTATTGGCTGTTACAATAAATATACGGAAGATTTCTTCTGTGAAACGGCTTCGTCTGTTAGTGAAGAAGGGTTTATACAATGAAAGTGTCCTTTTTACCTCACATGATGTTACAGGTGCATGTGAAAAACACCACAGTTCTTCAGTGAATTCCCCTTCGGTTACAGGTTTTTCACATCATCACCAGAGCATTTTTGCTAATTTGACAAATTCTATTGTATTCAGGATTTTTATCTAATATTTCACAAAGCCTATCAATGCGATTTTAGCAATATCGTAACATTATTTGTCGAGGCCCACGGGTATTCCCTCTTACACAGATGTAAATATACACGTTACGCTTATACCCAATGGATTGGCAAGGACCTTATTTAATTTAAAAATATATTAATTAATAATTAATTACTAGTTATTAGCTGAAGGCAAAATTATAATTTAATACAACATTTAGGAGTAAAATATGCATTTATGCATTAAACATTTAAAATAAGCCTTATCTAATACCGCTAAAATTGTCTGTGAAGGGACCACTTAACATGTAAATCATTCCCGCTTACTTTTTGAGTAAACAAAACATGCACTTCGCATACAAATCCGAGCTCAAGTTATAACATTAAATATATATATATATATATATTATATAGATCAGGTACTTTTGACATCATGAACTTCATTTATAGCCTCCTGTTAAATCAACTATACGTTGTGAAATCATGGTTAATGTTATTGTCCCATCTGATTATTTGTCTACCAACTGGGCGATTTCCCTCTGGTTTCCTACAAGAAGCTTTCAAGCCCCTCTTTCATTTCCCCATTCGCGCCACCACGTTTTTCCCATCGCAGTCTACGAGACTCAAACTGTTCTTATTATAAATGGTTATATACATGCAAATCTTGTTTATGGTTATTTTTGGGTGTCTACTATATACGAACGGTGAAGGTCTATATATATTTTTAAATATTTTCGTAAGAACAACCTCAATACTTAATTCCTTCGGAATTTGTTAAGTCAGCATGGCGAGCTTTTGTTATAACAAGAATTAAATTATATTGTATTATCAACAAGTAAATATATAATAAGTAGAGCCCGGATTTTTATGCAAAATAAAGTACCAAATATGCATGCAAATATTCATGAAAAATGTGGAAAATATGCACCTTAAATATGCAAAAACATATTGTATCAAAACCAAATAAATTGTTTGTTTTGTGGGTAATTTTAGCTTATTACTGGCTGTTACAGTAGATACGGAAGTTTTTCATGTGGTTTCCTTGAGTGGAACTCCATCGTCTGTCAGTGAAGAAGGGTTTATACAATGAAAATGTCCTTTCTACATCACATGATGTCACAGGTGCATGTGAAAACACTACAATACTTCTTCAGTGAATTCCTCTTCAGTTACAGTTTTTTTCACTATCACAAGAAAGCATCTCGCTAATTTCACAAATTGTATTGCAACCAGGATTTTTATTTAATATTTCACTGAGCTTATCAAATGCGATTTTAGCAATATCGTAATATTATTTCTCAGAGCCCACGGGTATTCCCCTCTTACGCAGATGTAAATATACACGTTACCCTTATATTTAATGGATTGCAAAGACTTTATTAATTTAAAAAATAATAATTAATTAACTGCTAGTAATTACCTGAAGGCAATTATAATTTAATACCACATTTAGGAGTAAAATATGCATTTATGCATAAAAATCTGAAATAAGCATTTTCCTCCGGAATGAGCATAGAAATGCATTATCAAACACCGCTCAAATTTTCTGTGAAGGGACCACTTAAGATATAAATAATTTCTGCATACGTTATAATGCGTAAAACAAAACATGCATTTCGCATACAAATCCGGGCTGTAATAATAACATCCTTATTGGCTGATGACAGTTTCTGCCATTTATAAGCACAGCAGGGGCAGATAACGTAAGAGTATGATAAGTAATGTGGTTTTCCTGGAAAATATTGAAGTATTTGTAGGTTTTCTTTGGCAATGACAACTTGCACTTACTTGGCTTCTAGATCATTACAAAGTCTCTTGGAGTTCTTAAGGGAATCCATAATCCCCAATATCAATGATATTTATATTTAAAAATGAGTTTAGCCTGTCCTGTCTGCCCTTTATGGATTGAAAAACTGCTTCACACCGATTTGAATCTTTTTTTTTTGTTCATCGTTAGAGAATTTTTCTGGACTATTAACGTGTATAACATATCATCCTATGAACTATAGGACCGGAGCTTGAAAACAAATGGTATCGGTTCATATAAAAGTCGCTTCTTAAACGCTTAAATGATTTACGCTGCCTAAACAATAACAAATTAAGTACATAGAATTAAATATCTCAAACATTCTATAAAAACGTCCGCAACAGCATGTCTATCTTCTGCAGATAATTTACTATAACCTTTTTTGTCTTTTCAGCTCATTGATACGAAGAACATTTGGTTAAGTAGATTCCCGTGCAATACCGTGTAATCAGCACGGGATATCTAGAAATAATTACGATATAAATTTATAATTTTTTCTTTCTACTTATTCAACTAAACTTAAAAACACATTTTAATTTATTCGGGCAATACCAGCGCACTCCGGGTCTTAGCTAGTGTTAAAATAGTTTCGAACAATGAGGAATTGATTTGCTTCGTATTGATAAAGAATATTGAACAAACCTCTGAGCATAGAAATTAATGAAGGAATTTTTCTCAGAAATGATATGGATTTCATATACAAATATGTTTCAAATAGTGTGTTTATTGTATAAAAAGACGCACTATATACACAGGGCTATTCAGAAAGAAGGAACAGACTTCAAACATTTATTTCTTCCGAACTACAAAACATATAAACACAGTATCAATGTTCCTGGAAAGGGAAAAGTTCAAATTTCACTATTTTACGAATTCAATACGAGCACCATGTGTTACACGACAAATATCAAAACGGTGGCTTCTTTCTTCCCACACACGAATCAGCTGGTCTCTAGTTATCGAAATCACAGCTTGAATAATTCGATGTCGCAGATTTTCAAGAGGGTCAGGCATAGGGGTGATAAAAACACGGTCTTTTACAAAATTTATTTCATCAATTTTCGAAAATTGTCTGTATCGCTTTGTCCTTGAGGCAATCCTCTAATGATGAAAGTTGTATATAATGAAACGCAGATAAAAATCACACGGGGTTAGGTCGGGTGACCTGGGAGGCCACTGGTAATGAAGTTGATGTTCTGCTCCTCCTCTTCCAATCCAACTTCCTGTTGTGTCGCCATTATAATATAAACAATCGACATAACAAGGAACAGTGCCAATGCGGCTGTGATCAGAACTTCTTTCCAGGAGCGTTGGAATTGTATTTGTATTTTTGTTTGGAAGAAACAAATGTTTGAAGTCTGTTCCTTCTTTCTGATTAGGACTATATATATTACAGTAAAGCTTATTTAATCCGGAACGTCAATAATGCGGAAATCTGTCCAATGTGATCAAATTTATTGGTCCCGGCGAAATAATAGTAATTTTACGTGTATTTATTTTGCATAAAACGGAAACTGTCCAACGCGGAAACGGAAGGATATTTCTACATAATTCATGAAAAAATATAAAGCGGAAAGATATATATATATATATATATATATATATTTATTTATTAACCAGCAGTTTTTTTTTACTGAAGGCAGGTGCCAAGGCGGCTTTTACAAATAATGATTCAAACCAAATGGACAAATAAATATCAAAACAAAACAAACCTAATTGTCACTGACCGTAAACACTGACAAAAACAAGTCAGTTACTGCTACAAACAGTTGGAGTATACATCATCGTAAACAACACCGAGTAGCTGAAGCTTAACCTGCTGATGATGGAAGTTAACTTCCGAAAGCGCTCCAGTTAATTTCATATATACCATTTTAACAAAGTTGAGGACGACCAGCCAATAGGTACATTTTAATTTTTAACTTTTATCTTATGGCCGTAAAACTCATTGTTTAAAATCTGTCGTATTTCACATGCCAATATGTACTTTGATAAATGCCTCCATCGCCACGATCGGTATATTTTTGTTTCAACTTGTCCGTTGCAACAATTTTGATTGAATGACACGTGTCTCTTGTGCGTTGATCCCAGTTTATAATGTCGAGTAAAAGGAAAGAAAAATAATTAGTACGGAAGAGAATAAAATTAGTGTTTCGCTTAAAGTAAAAATAAAAATTCTTGACCGTTTGTACGCGTTGGCGAGTCGTTTGCGTCTATATCACGCTGTTTAAATGTTAATGAATCAAGAATTTCGAAGACAAAATAAGGAATTCTATCGAGAATTCGTAGCTGAATATCAATCTTAATTGAAAGACCTTTTAAAAGCGGCAAAACAGGAAAAAATTACTTAGTTCTTTAAGTCCTTGCCTAAACCTGACAGTTATAATTAATAGAAATTGTTCAAAATATCTCATTAATTTATTTTATTTTGATAATTTTTATTTTATCCTGTAACCATGGAGCGTATCCCCTATAAACCCAAACAAATTACCTTTCCATATTCGCGGTTTCTGTATTCGCGGCTTTTTTTTTTTGCAGAACATATTCCCGCGAATAAGGAGCTTTTACTGTATAGATTCGGCCTCATTACACACCCGTTATGCGAAACACAGATACCTGTCTTGCAAATAACAATTGCGCTGTAAAATCTTAAATTAGTTAAGCTCTGAGACCGATCTTTCACAGGTAACGTTCTGAATTTGTGGAGTAAAGATGGCTCAAACGTATGTATCATTCTCATGAAGCGAGAAAGTGAAAATGATTGAAGGTAAATCTCCAAATATTTTGGGACCGTTGCTCCAAAGTCAAACTGTAGCTCTTGTTAAATCCCTAAGGGAATAACGATTTCAAGGAATTTTCAGGTTGGCTGGACAGTTTTAAAAGACGACACAATGAAGTGCGGAATTAAATTATCGGGGAATCAAAGAATGTGGACGAAAGTGTAGTTAATGAGCGAAAACCGAAACTGCATACTTGAATTTCAGGATACGCGCCTAAGAAACATTTTTAACGCTGTCGAAATGGGACTGTTTTTTCGCGAGTTACCGTCGAAGTCGCTCATACATGCTGTAATATGCTTCTTTTTCATTTTCAACGGTAGCGGAACTACAATTAATGCAAGGTACATAAAAAGACATATACGGTACTCTATAATCTTCTTCTTCTTCACTTCACGGGCTAGGCAAATTGCCTATTCCGCCTCGCACTTGTTCTGTCCATCTTTTCACTGGCCTTCCTACATTCCTTGAACCTCTTGGCTTGTAGTTGAATGCTGCTCTTGGTAATCTTGATACATTCATTCTTTCCACATGTGTAAACCATTTCTCTCTATATTCTCTTATTTTCTCGTCCAATGGATGTATATTTAACTCTTCTTATATCTTCATTCCGTATCCGATCCAATCTTGTGCAGCCTTTTGTTCTTCTAAGGAAGTTCATTTCTGTGCTTTGTATTCTACTTTGCAATTTTTTGGACATTACCCAAGTTTCGCTCCCATAAAGTAATGCAGGAACTGCCAATGTTTTATAAAACTTCAATCTAGTATCTCTTCTTGTTTTATTCTTTAATGCTTATGTATAGTTCCGCATATCATTTAAAATGTCGACAGTTTCATATGTATGTCTCTTTCAGTTTTTGTGTTTATAGTAAAATTACAACCCAAATAATTAAAATTTGTTACTTGTTCCAGAGGTTTGTTGTCTATTACGATTTTTGATCTTATATGATCGTTTCCCCAAAATTACATTATTTTTGTTTTTTCTTTTGATATTTTGAAATTATATTCTTGGCATAACTGATTTAATTGATGTAAAGAGTACTGCAAATTATTTCCATTTTCTTGAATAATAACCACATCATCAGCATATATTAAATTATTAATACGTTTTTAGTTTTTTTTATAATGCGGAATTTTGTCCAATGTGAAACAAAAAACTGGTCCCAAGCGATTCCGCGTATATATATATATATATATATATTTCAATGTTTTTCATATTTTTATAATTTAATTGCACTTATTGTATATTGTCTTCATGTACCACATATGTCCCTAATGGAAACATTGGTGCTCTCCCAGCTGGGGAGTTACTTGATCAAACTAATTTAGTTACTTATTTTCTAACAGACTTCAGTGAGTGGCATGGTCAGCACATCACCTCAATGAGACATCTATAGGGCATTTGGTCTCACTTTACAGCTGAAGGTTATGTACTTCCTCATCCCCACAACTATTTGGAGTTTTTTTTTTATTTCTTTTATTTTCTTTCAGTAGTCATTTCCTACAGCAACTGACACCATTGGTTTCTGTCGCTGTTGCAGGTGTGAAAACGAATTCCATTCTAGTCATTATAGTTACCATGTCAGCACCAGAGCAGGTTCGGACAGTTTAAATGAAAGCCGGCAACCTTGTAAATGTTATTATTTCTTTCTGTCTTTCAATGCATAACCTTGAATGGTAGCTGATAGACCTCAGAGACGTGATAGTGTTGCTCTATTGCTACAAATAAACAATGAAGAAACCGGCTTTGTGATAGAGCTGTCAGTATTATGGTTTTTGAATTATGGGGATGCACATTATGGAATAGTTTATTATATACAAGTGTTCATAATTTTAAAAATGCACAGATTGTAGTCAATGTATCAATGTAATATTTATTGAGTACACAACTAAAAAATATAGGACTGGAAGTAAATATCAATAAAACTAAATATATGGTCACACGTAGAAATACATTATATAATGGAATGGGACAACTAATGGCTATGAGGGAAATTTTGAAGGAAGTGGCGAATTCAAATAGCTAGGAACAATAATCACAAATAGGAATGAGATGCACAAAGAAATTAAACATAGGCTCAATTCTGGAAATGCATGCTATTATGCATTGCAGAGATTCTGATTTCCGAACTCCTTTCAAAAAAACGTTAAAACTGAAAATATATAAAACTATTATTCTACCAGTTATATTATATGGGTGCGAAACATGGGACTCTTACTTTAAGGGAGGAAAGGAGATTACAGGTATTTGAGAATAAAGTAGGCCTACTTAGGAAATTTTTGGACCAAGGAGAGATGAAACAGACAGGTGAATGGGGAAGACTACATAATAATGAACTACATGGTCTTATGGAAAGCCGGATATAATAAGAACATTTAAGTCTCGTAGACAGCGTTGGGCAGGACACGTTGCACGTATGGGGAATGAAAGACTTGCATGGAGGCTTCTTGTAGAAAGCCAGAGGTAAACGCCCAGTTGGTAGACCAAGAATGAGGTGGGAGAATAACATTAACTATGATTTGAGGGAGGTGGATTACACAGGAAATGATTGGAAGACATTAGCTCAGGATAGGATGTATGGAGAGCTTGTGTCCGTGCGGGCCATAACCCTGACTGGGTTCGATAGTGCCAGTGAGTAAGTAAGTAAGGAAGTAAGTCTGTGTGATTAAAATATATCTTCTTCTACTTCACTTCCTGTTGTTAGGCCTGTTCCGTTCCATTGTGAGTAAGTAAGTAAGTGTGATTATGTTATAGAGAACCTGCTTGCTGGGGAAGGTGTCCTAACCCCTAGAAGTCTGTAATACTTATTCTGAAACAAACCTGTATATAATTGCAATCTTAATTGATTCCATTAAGGGCTGCATTTTAGGCGAATGTATTTTTTTGTAATATATTACAGCTTTGGTAAAAGTTTTAATCATATCACTGTACATTATATTTTAATAACATAATATTGTGTGTTGTGTAATTAAGAAGGAAGTATGAGAAAACACGTGAAGAATAATTGGTTAAAAATACTAATAAAATACATTGTTAAAACCGTTGAGGTGGAGAGTCATAAAATAAAATAAGTTAAAATATACCTTCTTAGGTAAAATCCGTCGTCCTCAACTATAAAATGTGTATTATTTATGCCTGTAGGCCTTTCAAAACATCCGTTCCATCTTCAGAAGCTTCTTCTTCGCTACAATATCTAATATGATGGTTGATGCTGCTGGTCCTAATGTGGTGTTGTCACGACAACATATTAGATATTGTAGCGAAGAAGGGTATGCTGAAGATGGAACGGATGTTTTGAAAGGCCTACAGGCATAAAGAATACATATTTTATAAGTTGAGGACAACGGATCTTACCTAAGAAGTATGTTTTAACTTATTTTATTTTATGGTTAAAAATAGCTATGAGTTCACGAAAAAAGACTTATAGAACATAGTACGAATGAGTTAAGGATACGCTTGATTTCTTCGTTTAAATTATATTATTAATAGCTCTAACTCGAATGTGCATCTGTTCGTATGTGTTTTAAAATGCGTTAAAGTAAATTCAAGGTTAAGCAACATGACAGAAGTAGGGAAATTACATAATATCAACAGACAAACTATAATTTAGAAGCATTAATGTATAAAAGGGGACACGCCATAACGTAGTTAAGACAATACGCTGTAAGCAGGAGGTCGAGGGTTCGAGTCCTGGTGGGGTCAGGATTTCTGAAGTAAACCAAACCTTCTGGCGAAACCATGGCCCTGGGTCGACTCATAGCGTCTTACCTAAATGAGTACTAGATGCGAGGTAAAGGCGGGCCGTCACGTAAGGCTGACAACCGGCTGATATTAAGTGCTATCTAAAAAAAAGTGGGAGCCTTAACCTCCTACTATGCTAAGATTCTCCTAAGGTCTGTAGTTAGATCACTTTAACCTTAATGTGTAAAGAATAATACATTTGCCTTTAGTCTCGTGGCGCAGGCGGTTACACGCTCTCCTCCTCTCGCCGCTGGGGTCCCGAGAGCGAATCTCGGTCACTCCATGTGGGTTTTATGGTAGACGAAACGGAGCTTAGGCAGGTTTTCCTCAGTGTTTTTCTCCCATTTTCCCCTGCCAGAATTCCTTTCCACAATTTCTGCTAACTCATCCATTTCGTTTCATTTCGTTCATCTGCCCCTGTGGCCGCCCTGCACCCTGTGCCATTCACAGATCTCTATATAAGGGTGTCATGTCCTCTCATCCTTGGACCCGACCCTGAGTTGGACACGAGTTGAGGATATATATATATATATACCTTTAAAATCTAATCAATTTAAATATCTTGGATACTATCCCTCCATCTGGGATGAAAAGGATATCCCTGAAAAAATTACTAGTTTAATAAAAGTTTGGGAATTATTAATCAAGTTATGAAACCATCCCTTGTACAAAAAAAAACCCAGATTTACGTTTATATAACAACTTTGGCTAGACCAGTGTTGACCTATGGTAATGAAGCATGGACACTAAAAAGACAACATGAAAACAGAATAACGGCTTGTGAAATGAGATTCATGCGCAGAACAGCGGGTTACACCAGATGGGATCGGAAAAGGAACACCGATATCTTAAAAGAATTGAAGACTACGCCAATTTTGAAATATATTAATAATAAATTGGTAAGAGGCACTCGAAAGAGCATTAAGTTATAAGTCTATGATTTGTCTTTTATGAGTTCGTTCAGTGATCCTGTCCATATTCTGCATTGTTTGTAATGGTATCGCTCACACTTTTGGTCGCATATCTTGCATTCACACGAATCACTCGGTTGGTGGAATTTTGTATTTTTGCACATTTTGTGATGATATCCGTGTGTTGCTAAACCTATGATTCTGTGCCTTTGTGGTTGGTTACTTCCAGTCCACTCTCTGTTTACCATGGCATCTGAGGCGTATAAATCTTTGAAATATATTAAACAGTACCAACTAAATTCGAAACACCATCTTGAAATAATGAGTTCAAATCGGATCCCCAAAGCTGTTTATAATTATATACCAAGAGGACGAAGATTTCTGGGCTGTCCTATGAAACGCTGGAGGGAAAATTTTCTATAGGATCGTAACAGGCCTTGGCATAATACTTGAAAGGAGAAGAAGAAGACAAGGAATCGGTAGTGAGGCTTGAAAGCTGTTGTGGCGTATCATCCAATGGCAGCTCTATTTGAAAGTAAGAGGTGTTGGTAATAAATACCTTGTAGAACAGAGAACGACAAAGACAAGCTAAACAGACGGAACAAATCCGGCCTTGAATGTTATTTATAACATACCAGAGAATCCAGCCAGTTCACTTTGATCTCTGCTAAAATCAAATGGGAAGCTTTTACAGCTGTTTTCATTCTAACGTGTAGTGACAGCCGAAGTTATTATGTATCTCAGATTAATAACTTCAAACAATTTATTATATTTATTTGCTATCTTAACGTATAATATTACATTCCATCCATAGTAATTCTGCCCGAAGGCAGGTCCTTCACTGCAATCATAGCATTTTCATGCTATGCTTGCAGCTTTACTAGGGAATTATAGGTGTGGTAGCTTCCCGTTGCTTTCCACAAATATTACATTATGAGACATAAATTGTCAGATGAGGCCAGTCTCTGATAAAGTGATGCGCATTTTTATATTTTACAAGTGTCCATCGCTGTGGTCTCGAGGTAGCGTGCTGCCTTGACACGCAGCGGGCCCGTGTTCGATCCCCAGTCGGGACAGTTTTTCTGGGTGAGGTTTTTATCGGAGTTTTTCCTCACCTGTAAGACAAATGCCAGGAGAACTTTAAGACCCAAACGGTCCCTGAAAGCATATGACCATCGCAATCATCATCATCATTCATATTCATCTTAGATTAAGTTTAGGATTAGGGCTCTCCTTGCGCAGCACTGTCATCATCATCCATCATATCATCGGGGCAACGTAACCTCGCCTTCCATGCGCCCCAACCTCAGAAGTGGGTTACAATTACGCCAATTGCCAGGAGAGAATACCAGAAATGTTTTAAAGGACAAAAACTGGGTGGCATAAAAAAAACGAATATTTTACAAGTTGGTACAAACTGCAGTCCTTTCTGTTTGACCTTGGCTTCCTTTAAGACAAATTACCATTCTTATCTATCCAATGCCTTACTTCTCCATCTCTTAACTTCCATCAATCTCAAGTCCTCCTCCACATCATCCATCCATCGCAACCTTGGTCTACCTCTCTTTCACCTTCTCTCTGGTTTCTCATCCAAAATGTTTTGACTGTCTTTGTGTTTTCCATTCTCAAAACATGACTCAACCATTCCAATCCACGCACTTTCACAATACCGTAGCTATTATATCTAATGAAGCAAATAGTCATAAGTGATGCCACGACTGATTTCCAATTTAGGAAAACTAGAGGATTTGGAAATCAAGAGTGGCATTTGTTATGACTATTTAACGAATAAAATTAAGCTGTTTACTCACAAATCATTGTTTAAATATAGTTATTTTAAAATATTTATATATTTAATGTAAACAGCGATGTTTGAAAACAAATCAGAAATGTTTGGGTTATGTTTCATTTGTTCATCACTGCAACTTGATGGTACTATTTTTGCCAAATAGGATCGCAATATTGTAAGAATGCACCCTAGTGGAAACAAATTAAACACAGTCAAACTATATATTATAACCAACATTATAGGTTTTAATTATTTTTTCGGAAACAACTCAGTAAAATCAGCATTTAAAAACACAATTATTAAATGTGTAGGTCGAAGGAGTCTGTTCATGATTTGCTGTATTAAACGCATTTGTTTACAGTCACTGCAAATAATTCTCTGACCTCTTCAGAATACTAAAAAGGAGGAGCTTTGTTTATTTTGGTAATCAAAATTCGATAATTATCGAGGTGAAACACGACTGATTGGTCGTAAGACAAATTCATTGAAACGTGATTGGTTATTGACTCCCATTTGGGGTATGAGTTAAATAGTCTATATAACTGATGGTTCATTTTAATTTTCCAAAGTCCATTTTCACTTGTTCGTCTTAAAATAAAAGTTAAGATTGCAACGTAGTATAATGAGTAGTAAGGTTTCTTCTTCAATCTATTAAAAGTAACTTGGTACACTTTTATAAATATAGTTTTAAAAAGTTTCTCAGAGCTTTTTATGACATCCAGCATTATCTTAATATTACACATGTTGCTTACTTACTTACTTACTCACTGGCACTATCGAACCCGTAGGTTCATGGCCGCGCGGACATAAGCTCTCCACACATCCCTATCCTGAGCTAATGCTTTCCAATCATTCCCTATACAATCTACTTCCCTCAAATCATAGTTAATGTTATTCTCCCACCTCATTCTTGGTCTACCACTGGACGTTTTCCCCCCTGGCTTTCCTACAACAAGCTTCCATGCAAGTCTTTCATTACCCATACGTGCAACATGTCCTGCCCATCGCAATCTAAGAGACTTAACTGTTCTTATTATATCTGGCTTCCTATAAAGACCATGTAGTTCATTGTTATGTAGTTTTCTCATTCACCTGTTTGTCATCATCTCTCTTTGGTCCAAAATTGTCCTAAGTACTTTATTATCAAATACTTGTAATCTCCTTTCCTCCCTTAAAGTAAGAGCCTGTTTCGCACCATATAGCATAACTGGTAGAATAATAGTTTTATATATTTTCAGTTTAACGTTTTTTTAAAGGAGTTGGGACATCAAGAGTATATTACACATGTTACTGTCTGAAAACAACATTCAATATACACAAATAGTATACTATCTGTGTTACAAACTTAAATTTCAGTACGTAAACATCCGCTCCCTATATACTATCTGTGTTACAAACTTAAATTTCAGTACGTAAAAATCCGCTCCCTAGCTCCTGATAACCAATCGAGTATTGGGCTGTTCTATGCCACCAGTGAATATTCGCTCGGAGAACAAGTGAATTTTACCGTCGTGTTGGTCAATGTGATGACACATGTTCCGCTAGAGTCAATTACCCACATGTTTTGCTCACATATAAGAGGATTATAATCAAAGAGTCCACCTACATTAGTTGATAAGTTCCATTCCATAGGCAGGTCTTTCACTGCAATCATAGCATTTTCATGTCATGCTTTGCAGCTTTACTAGGAAATTATAGGCATGGTAACTTCTCCGCGGTTGCTTTTCACACCGGTGAAGGTTGATGATGATTATTATACATACTTAAGGACTTTATTAAACTAAAAGTAAGATACATACAATGTTATTTAACAAATATGGATCGCACGGGCAGTAAGCCGTACGTGCTGTTGACAGTCCGTTACAATAAGTTGATTTTTAAAAAACAAAAAAAAAAACAATAATTTACAATTAGATATCAATACAATTACATTATACATTAACTTAGTGATGTAGAATTATTAAGAATTAATGGTATTGCAATTTGTTATCATATTTATTTATTCCTGAATAAGTGTTGTTCTTATTTTCCGCGTTTTGTCCAGAAATCTACCCAAGTTTATCCAATTTTCTGGGTTTACCAGTAACTCGTAGCATGCCAATCTTCCACGATTTGAATTTAGAAATCTTTCCGGTAATAACTGACGCCTCCGATATTCTAAATCGTTACATTTTCCTAAAAATATGTATCTCGTCTTCAAAGCTCCCGCACATTGGACACATTCGCATATCGTGATCGTCGCTAATTTTTAAAAAATTTCCATGCCCCTAACCTGAACCAAGCAAGCCCTGATCTCTCTTAATAATCCTAGTTGATGATGATAATGATAAGGATGATGATGGGGGCCGGATGATTTTTGGAGACCGTTGAGCCCTAAGCTTCCTGACATCTTACAGGTGAGGAAAAACCCCAATAAAGCTTCCCCCAGGAGCTGTCCCGACCAGAAATCAAACCCGAGCCCGCTGGGTGACAAGGCAGCACGCTATCTCGAGATCAGAGCGGTGGAACGTGCTAGGGTGAGAGATGGAGAAGTTAATGTTAAATGGACAAGTTAGTGTTATTTCCACAAGTTCGAGTAAGAAAATGGACGATTTAGTACTTCAGATTAGTTTAGTGTTAATTTATTTTCAGCGGGATTTTTTTTTTTGTGAAAAGTTGTCTACACTGTCTGAGCAATGACTAAAACACATTTTACATTACAAATATGCTGATTATAGTTTACTTTGAGCTCTACTTTTCGCTTTATTTTAAGGTATTTTTCACATTTTTTTGGGAAAAATCAACATATATATTTTTCTCAGGTATTATTCACATACTTTGAGTTATTACAGAAATTCAGCGTGTTCATAATGCTTGCATTCGTTCCAATTTCTTCATTCGCCATTATAATCATATTTCCATACACTTCAATAATGTCTCGTGGCTCCATCTTAGCGACAGACGTACATTCCACTTTCTTTAATTTCTTTTCAAGCTACTGATCTCTTGCACTCCTATTTATCTGGCGTCCAGATTTGGGAAATTATCTTCTCACGGTGGACTAGTGGTTATGCTCCTTGCCTCTGGTCCCGAGGGTCGCGGCTTCAACCCGGCCGGGGTCGATGGATTTTTTAGGACGGAAAAATCAAGGAGCAAGTCCTCCGGGAGGGACTTTAAGCCGTGGGTCCCGAGTCTGAAGATTTTCAGGCTCGTAAAAAATCCTTAAGCCTGAATGAAAAGGCCTCTAAGCAAGATTTACCGAATTTTCCCGTCCTAGTATTACCTTGGTTTCCTAGATGTCGGTATGAGGCGGAAACGCTGACCACGAACCACTCAAATGACATCTATACGAAAACAAGTGTAACTAAATTAGTATGGTTCAGATTCTTCCCTGTAGGGGGAGAGCGCCTAAATCTCTGTAAAGGGAAAACATAGGCTTACAATACAATACAATACAATACAATACAATACAATACAATACAATACATACAATACAAAAAATCTTCTCACTAGCATTCTGACACTAGGTCACAATATAACAGTCTGCTAACAACCTCTCTCTACAGCTCCTCTTCTTATTCTACTTATTTTCACAAAACCTCTGCCCACTTCTGGAATCCCCTCCCTGAAAATATCAGAGATTTCCACATACTTGATAGGTTTAAGTCACGCATGTACAATTGAATGAGTCATTTCGAAAGGGATCATCTCCATTTTTTTTTTAAATTCACTTTCTTCATTATTCCATGTTTACATACCTACTTCCATCGTTTCCACGTGAGAATGGATCAATGAACTATTCCTTTACCACTTTCTGACTTTATTCAGTAGCATTCAGATTCAATGCTTTATCCTCCACAAGTTGAATCAGTTTTTTTCTTCTACTGTAAAATTTTTATCAGCTGTAGATGATCCCTTTCGAAATGACCGATTCAATTACACCTGTTGTTAATATGTAACTTTCCTCCACTATGAAAGTTATTCTATGCTATTCGGTAGTTTTATTTTTATTTTTCTGCCTTTATATTTTGTTCGTTAAATCTAGAGTAAACAACACATACTGTAGATAATAAATTAATTGTGTTGTAGATATAGCATGTAATAATTTGTTTTATTGTAATTTAGATATGACTAATTATTGTAAATGTTATCCAACCTGGTTGAGTGGCAGTGATGGCCTTAACTATGTCAGGCAAAATAACGCTATTATTATTATTATTATTATTATTATTATTATTATTATTATTATTATTAAAATCGTGAGAATAACTTAAAACATCCTCAGTCTCCTCTGGACTTAACCCCATTTTATGTTGCAAGAAATGTACAGTTTGGATTTCAGAAATAAAAGCATTTATCATCAGTATTTTAACTGTATATTTAATCCATTTTATTTTTTCTTTGTCTCAACTGTCTTTAAATCTAAGTTTGATAGCATATATGTTATCACAATTGAGGTTATGTAATAAAATGTTATAAGTAATAATCAGTACCTTTTATTCTATCCGTCTTCCTCAATTAGAATTGATTTTTAATAAAAAAACTTGTAAAATTTGAATCATGAAGACCTTTCAAAAGCATGTTTCATCTTGATACTGATGTCGGGCGAATAATTTATACCAATTGGCATGCCGAAGATTAAACATGTTTTTGAAAGGCCTTCATGATTAATAATTTAACAAGGGTTTTTGATTAAAAATCAATTCTAATTGAGGAAGACGGATAGAATAAAATATACTATATTATTATTTATAACATTTTATTGCTTAGTGATATGCCAGTAAACATATATATATATATATATATATATATATATATATATATATGTACTGGATGTTACAAAAAAACACCGACAACGGAGGTGAGGTAGTGTATTGAGATATGTTGATAATTTTTAATAAGGTACCAATGTCTGGAAATTATGCGTTTTCACACTGTGACTAATTAATTATGTCTCAAGATCAGTGTTTGTTCGAAGGATTTGAAGACTCATTACTTGACAACACCTCACAGTACTGAACCTATGATACGTGGCTTCGCAACGGAATGTGGCTGCAACATGACGGAGCTCCAGCTCACTTCGATACCAATGTGAGGAGATATTTGGATACCACGTATCCAGTCGAGGGGACCAGCCCCATGGCCTCCGAGATCACCTGATATTAACCCTCGGGACTACTTTTCGTGGGATGACATGAAACAGTCGTTTTATCAGACTCCAGTAGTGTCACGTATGAATCTTACTGCTCGAATCCACGCTGCTGCAGAAACAATTCAAACTAGGCCACGCGTATTTGAATCACTACTCATAGTGTGAAAAGCATCATTTCCAGACATCGGTACCTTATTAAAAAATGATCAACATACACTTCCATTGTCGGTGTTTTTTTGCAACATCCTATATGTTCAGAGGCGGATTTAGACTTTTTGAGCCTTTGAGAGAGATGGGAACCATTACACTAGTAGCAATAGGGCGACACCCATCATGTCTCTGAGGTCTGTCAGCTATGAGTATTATAATTTTCGAATTATGAGGATTCACATTAGGGAAAAATCATTATATACATGCATCAACGAATAGTACTGAAAAAATCCTTAGACTGTAGTTAATGTAATGTTTTATTTTATATATCTATAGGATTATATTATAGAGAATTTGCTCGTTGGGGAGGGCATGAAACTTAAGCATCATTAGTTTCTTTGTTCTGTAGATCCGCCCTTGAATTCATTGGTATATTTCAAGGTTATAAAGGCGTACTTTAATGGAGTTTTAGGAGATGAGCTTCTGTGCTCTAATAAGAATTTGATAAGAGTCATCCTGTTACCTGTAAACAGAAAAAAAAAATTATATGTACTTCCGAGTTTTCTGTAAGATCCAATGTGTAAAAACCGTGAAAATGACTTTGTGTTGTGAAGTAGATATTATTGTGTATTTATCATAAGTAATGCCACGAGTGTTGCCCAAATTATTAGTATTTTTTTAATTGCGGATGAGCCCATATAGGACTATGCAAAGTACTTAGAGGTGTTTCCTTTGAGCCCAAATTTCTTTCATTCTCTTGCTATGAGCTTGTTTTCTCTCATCTGTCCAAGTTGTTCCAGTTTTTTTCTTCGGTTTGTCCTCTTGGTCAACTTGCCACTTATTCACCTTAATTCTAAATATATCTCTGTTTGGAATATCTTCTTTAGTATTTCCTGCCAATTTTAAGTCCTTTTTGACTTCATCAATCCACTTCATAGTATCCACTGGAGCTTTACTTCTGTTTTCGTAGAATTCCATTATCTTTTTGTAAGCCTATTTGAGTTCATTCGTTTAATACGGCCATAAATTTTAACCTTCGTTTTCTAATATCACTATGAATGTCTGTATATAGTTTTTATCCTTTTTACTTCTGAGTCTAAATGCTTCACCTATGACTTGTGGACCTAAAACCTTTCTTATAATTTTGCATTCTTTTTTCACTATATTTTCGATATATTTTTTTCTGTTCAAAATTAATGTTTCAAATTATTATTATTATTATTATTGTTATTGTTATAGTAAATCAGAGGATTTAAATATGAAGAGTGGCATTTGTTAGGAGTATTAAACGAATAAAATTAAGCTGTTTATTCAAAAGTCGTTATTGAAATATAGTTATCGGTATTTTAAAATATTTATATATCTAATATAAATGGCGATGTTTGAAAACAAATCAGAAATGTGAGGTTATGTATATTCACTGCAACTTGATCATATTATTTATTGCCAAATATGTTCGCAATATTGTACGAATGCATCTTAGTGTGGATAAATATTGAAACACATCAAACTGCATACTATAATCAATATTATAGGTTATTAATTTATTTTTTAGTTAAACAACTCAATAAAATCAAGGAATTTGTTCATTATTTGTTATATTCAATGTATTTGTTTGGAGAAAAATAATGCTCTGAGCTGTTCAGAATATTGAGGAGCTTTCTTTATCACAAAAGCAGGAGCTGATAAAGAGAAATCGATAAAGGGTGAGGTGAAACACGACTGTGATTGTTTGTAAAACAAAACTCATTGAGGGTCGGTTTCACCAACAGAGGTAACTGTATTCATTATACACGGGAAAACTGGCGTAATACAGTTACATCTGTTGGTGAAATTGACCCTGAAACGTGATTGGTCTCTGGCTTCCATTTGGGGCATGAGTCACGAAAGAGTAATAACTGATAATGTAAGAATAAGAAACTGTAAGAGTAATCAATGTTTATGTAAGCCATTAACAGGTAATTTCTTTGTATCTCTACCTGAACTATTTCTGCATCCTTAGTTCATTTTATTGAAAGACATCTTTGAAAACTTGTTTGTTATCGAGTCTCAATACTTGCATGATGGATGAAACTTCGTGCATTACTATTTCCAAGAATGAAGTTTCACTTTATGTTTGCACACATATGTCTTAAATTTAAAAAAAGTTAAACCCATAATTATTCACTCTAACCTTATATTTCTCCTTCTTTGTACAGCGTACGTTATAAATCTCACTTCGGCTAATTTTAGATATCGATTAGTTAGTTCGAAGTGAACTAAAATTGCAGGAATATTTCAGTGACGTATTCTAGGAATTGCCCTTATGGAAATTAATTAAACTGTAAAACGGTATTATATATACTTATGACGGTAGCTCTATATTCTGTTCTATTATATGACGTCGTGGAATATATTTTAATCGTTATTTATTACAATTTCCATTGTTTCATAATTATGATCACGAAACTTCGCGGAAACAGTAAGGAAATAGTATGTTTTGCGCGATAGTGAGTTTTGTCGTACTTACAGTAATGGCGACCATGATTGAAAGTTCAACTTCCTTCATTTCGGGGTTGCCAACCTAAATAACTATACTGTAATATTACAAATTACAAAGCTCGTTCGGGAATTAAAACCACAGCCCTTCATGTATACTACGTATAATGTATATATAAAAATATATCCAAAACATAGTGTCAATATACATTATACGAAACAAATCACTGCATTTTAAATTAACTGAACTTATTTGAAACAATATAAAACAATAAATACGTACTTACGCCATTTATGACTGATTAGTGTCACGGCCTGCTGTAGTCTCAACTAATAAACATTGCCCACACTGTTAATGTTAGTCAGTTGTTTATAATGAACGCAAATATTTCCAACAAAGATGTTATTATTTTTACCATTATTGTTATTATTATTATCTTCTTCTTCTTCCTTCCTTCCTTAGGCCAAGGCCTGTTACGATCCTATAGAAAATTTTCCCTCCAGCGTAAATAGTTTGATCCTTCCGGAAAATTCTCATATAAGATTTGAAAGCATAATAATAGTCCCTTCGATTGGTTGCTGGCCAAAGGAAGGCAAGACCAGTGATGGGGCTGCCATCTTATAGCCTCTGGTCAGGCTTTTCTGGAGAAGAAAAGAAAATAAAGGAAAGTAGAAATGGAAGAAAGGAAAAATATTATTATTATTATTATTATTATTATTATTATTATTATTATTATTATTATTATTTTGAAAACACCATCCCGCAAAAAATAATATACAACGCACGTTTTTGAAGTGTTTACAGAATCTCTGAATTAAAAAACATCGCTATCACTATCGCTCGGTTTTTAAATATTTCCTCGCTTCTGTAAAAACCACCTCCCAATCTCACATCGTAATATACTATTACATGCTTACAATATCTGTGTGATTTAAGTGTAGATTGAAACAGAGGGAGTACGGCAATTGCGTCACGACCACAGTATCTATAGTTAATATAGTCAACGTAACTAATAATTTTAGTGCTGAACAACAGGTTGTGAATATGCAAGTTTAAAATATGTACCGGTCTTCAGAGTAAACTGTACCATGTATACAGATCAATAGGAATCACTATCTTCCTCTCTGTCTTGACATTACCTGAGCCAGTTGCTCGCACTTTGTTAACGAACTAAATTAATTTGTTCGTAACTTCGCATTTCGGTACTATTTCCCCGCAGTCTGATGACCACCATATATATAATACGTTACAAAACAATCATGTCATATCAATGGATTATCGTTGAATTTATTTTCAGTAATTAAACTAATACTGTATAATTATAATTTCAGTGTATCAAAATATAATGTAGGTAACTAGTAAACAAAGTTCAACTTTAGCGTACGAGGGAGATGGTTTTATATAATTATGAGGTGGCTTCGTGACGTAAGGCTGTTAGACGCTCTCCTCTCACCGCTGGAGTCTCGATCACTCTATGTGGGTTCGTGGTGGACGAAACGGACTCTGGGCAGATTTATTTCAGAGTTTCTCCCCGTTTTCAAATTTCATTCCACCATTTCTCCACGCTCATCTCTTTCATCTGCCCCTGTAACGTGTCACGGGTGGTCGGCCGGAGTCTTTGTTATTTATACGACTCCAACGTAAAGGACGTCATTCCTTGACCCGGCCCTGCGTCGGACACAAGTTCGGAAGGTTCCATCCATAGCAATTCTGCCCGAAGGCAGGTCCTTCACTGCAATCATAGCATTTTCATGCTATGCTTGCAGCTTCACTAGGGAATTGTAGGTGCGGTAGCTTCCCGTTGCTTTCCACACCGGTGAAGGATGATAATGATGGTCATATGATTTCGGGGACCGTTTGGGCCTTAAAGTTTTCCTGACATTTGTCTTACAGGTGAGGAAAAATCCCGATATAAACCTCACCGAGAGAAACTATCCCGACAGGGGATCGAACCCGGGCCCGCTGCGTGATAAGGCACGCTACCTCGAGACCACAGCGGTGGACTTCGGAAGGTTTTAGAAGATAATATATTTTATTGAATTATTGCAATAAAATCAGTACTTGTTTGGGTTTAATAAAATTTTTTTTTTTGCTTCAAAAAATTCAGGAAGGTCTTTTATCGATGTATATTATTATTTTGTCGATTTTGGTTATTTAAACCCATAAAAATTGATTTTTAAAAATGGTTTCTCTGTGTTCTGCTAATGTGCGCATTTTTTTAAAGCATTTTCTAGTAACTTATATTTTTTTCATATTTTGGTACACTTTTTCTCTGAAACTATGAAAGATATGAGAATAATTTTTGGCGTGGATATGCAGTTTTAAAGAGCTTAATAATAATAAGGTAAATTTATCTTTGTGCTATTGAAAGTATTTGAAATTAAAAGAAAAAAGTATGTAAAATTTTTAACAAAAAAATTGTTTGGTCTTCGAATTTTTAAAAAAATAAATCACAATCCGTATCTGAACACAAGCAAACTTTATTATCGTCAAATGAACTGTGGACAATAACATGCTAAATTCTGGAAACAATTGGATAAGTAGTGTCCGAGAAAATTGTACCAAGACAATACTTTTAAGAAGTTGGATTTTTTATTTACATTTTTTTATATTTTAAATTACTCATCAGAAATATGTGTAAAACGTTAACCAGAGTGCCATTATGTTCAGGAAGACTTGTTTAATTAGGGACATACTTTCCATGCACATAACTTAAGAATAAGCTGAAAAAATTATGTTTATATGTTGCATATTTTTAAAGCAAATTGCAAGGAAATTAGTATCGGGTTCCCTTAATATTTGAAAGTGATATCACATATTTTGAAAAATAGAATAGAATAGATTTATTTAGCCTGGTGGAGTTAAGGCCATGAGGCCTTCTCTTCCACTCACCAGAACAAGCATATGTTACATATGAATACAAAAAAAATTACAATAATAGTCATATTAAACAGGACAAACATATGTTACATATGAATACAAAAAAAAGTTACAATAATAGTCATTGAACAATTAATTATCTGTCATATTGAATAATAATGAAAATAATGTCTAATAATATAATGAAACTGAATACAATTAAAATTAAATTAATGATACAATGAATAAAAAAAGGAATAACAGCTCGAATCTACTATACATAAAAAGAAAAGAAAAAAAATACAAAGAAAGTAATAAACTACAATGAATTAATCTATGCTTTTTATACAAGGCATTGACGTAAGTAGTGAAAAAAAATGAATGTTCGTCGAGTAAAATAGTGTAAGCACGATAATATATTTTTGACTAACACTGTAGATTTAAGTACTGTGCTATAATAGTTTGAGAGCTTATTGTCTGCACAAACGCCCACATCTCCAGTATTGTAAAAAAAAGTGTACAAAGTATTTAGAATTTGTTGTCAACCAGAAGTTTTAACACCCTAATAAATATATCACATTTTGTGTTTAGAATTGCATGTAGTGTATAAGAATATTATGTATGTATCGAAAAAAAACATCGATTTCATTTATATTGTACAAAAAGGCATCATTATAATAAAAGTATGCGAAATCATATTAAATATACATGTACAATAAACGTTTTTTATAATCATTGTACTGAAACATTTTACAATGTTAAGATTTCTCGAAAATTTGTAATCAGTTCATTGTTTATTTTTGAAGTTTGTATTGTTGCAAGAAGATTCTTCGTGATTTCCTGAATTTTGCACCATGAAGAAGAAATTTTATTGAAGAAGTTGAGTCATAGGAAGATGCAAGAATTATCAAAAATATATTATTGGTAGGTGGAATACAAACTATAAAACTCAGAAGTCAGAGCGGGCCGGCGTGATTAAAATACAAGCAAATATTATTTTTAAAGAATTGCATTAATTTTTTTCTTCAACTAAAAAGGCATATAAATTGATTTGTATACTAAGCTATATATATAAATTATAAATTTGTGGTAAATTGAACATTAATAATTTTAAATTTAAACAATGTGTAGCAAAACAAATTGTTGAGGAAGTATGAGAGATGTCTCATATGACTTATGATCACATCGGAATTCAGGGTCAGGCCGGTCCTGACCTATATGTTATTCAGTTAGAAATTATATAGATAAATAATAAACCAAGTCACTTTATTTTCTTGAAAAATGTTATGCAGATAAGAATAAATTAAGTCACTTTATATTATAAAAACAATAATGGATCCATTCCCGGGTTTAATTTCGTATGTTAAATACAACCCTTTGTTCCCTTCCCAATAAGAAGCTTTATACTAATTCCATCAATACAATTATGAACGAAAATATTATTAAAATAACAGTTATGGCTGCATCATAAAGACACTACAGTAATAGCGCATTAATAAATCACATCATCCTTCAAACAACCTGTGATACTCTAAGGGTATAAAAATTATCAGTTACATTAATTCAGATAATCCTGAATTATATTTTAAGGGCAATGTACTCGTATTACAGGTATCCGGATAGTGTTGATAATATAGCAAATCCTATCGAATTATTGTTGCACAATGCAATTGGCTACCTGAGAATGATTGAGATTAGGGACCAATGGAGGGCCTTTGAGAATGGGGTATTCAGCATACACCATACACCATAAGTGGAAAGATATTTGTATTGATTTTAGGGAACTGGATATCTGTGATAAGAGATTTCTCACTCAATTAACTTGTCGAGGTGATCTTGGGCTCACTTTTTGGAGGCCGTAACAATGGATTTAATTGTTTATAGGGAAGATGAACATTTTTTTTACTAGGATTCGCAAATTTTAGCCAATGGCATAAGAAGAAAGTAAGATGGCTAGTCCACGCTCCTGCTGAATTTATCTCCAGAAATATTCCGGTTCTCATTTCATTAAGATGTAATAGTCCCCAGGGCCAGGATAATAAAGAAATATGTACACTCCTCTGCTGCCCGAAATCGAATTCGGGCTGTCAAGTCCGTGATTACACGCTGTTTGACTGGCGTGACCTTTGAGGTTTGCATGCGATATATTGAGTCATAAGCATTGCCTCTGGTTTGAAACGGTAACGTTTAAACTTGTATTTGGTGACAAATTTAAAACCGATAAACCTGACCGGACGTCCCTCTTAGTTGTCAAGGAAAACGGAATATAATTATTAGTATATATTTATGTATTCATCAATCTTCATTTAATGATTCATTCAGAATTAATATCAGTAACCTTGTACAGTACATATGAATGTAACATTGTAAATACACGACTTTCTGGTTCATACTCAATAATAATAGGCACGATATGGCTAGATGTTATATAAGAATGAAAAGTGGGATGAGTTCAGAGCACAAGTTGACCAAGTACACAACTTATGTTAGCCCTGTTTCTTGAAAAAAAATCTTAAAATAATTCTAACTATGTACCTACATTTCATCATGATCATATTCAAGATTAAATATAAAATGTAATCGCAAACAGAGTTTTCAAATATTCCCTGTAATTAATATTGTGCAAACGTCTCGTTTCTCTAAATGTACCATTTTGATTTGGTCTACATATGGTTTAAACCATCCATACATATCTGCGATCGGTTATTCCACGACTTACAATAGTTAAAATTAGGGCTGGGTCTACAGTTTTAGTTACGATTTACTCGTGGTGTAGATGCAAAATATTTTAAAAATAATATTTAGTGAACTGTGAAATATATTGAACTTTTCAAAATCGGAATTAAAAAAAGAAATGTATAATTTGTGTTAATACGCTTATTCAAATTTCGTCATTAAATAATCAGAAATGTATATTGTTAATATGTCAGAAAATAAAGCAAATTTTGATTGATCATTGTCTTCTAACCTCACACGTTAGAAGCATTAGATTGATGATAAAGACGACGGCCTACTCGATGTCGTCATAATTACAGTTCCTTAGCATGTCACTTGTCAAGTGGGTAGTTGATGGATGAATATTTGAAATATATTGTTTTAAGTAAATGAAAGTGTTAATGCCATCTATATAGATGATCATTATACAATATTGGGGGCACGCCGTAGCGTAGTGGTTAAGGCACTGAGCTACAAGCCGGAAGGTCGAGGGTTCGAGTCCCGGTGGGGTCAGGATTTTTAAACTGACCCAAACCTTCTGGCGGCACTATGGCCCTGGGGTCGACTCAGCCTCTAACTGAAATGAGTACCAGACGCTTGTTCTGGGGTAAAGGCGGCCGTCACGCAGGGCTGACAACCGGCTGACATCAAGTGCCGATTGTCAAGAAAAAGTGGGAGCCTTAACCTCCTACTGCCCCAAAGGCCTCCTGAGGCCTGTAGTGGGATCACTTTACCTTTTTTATACAATATTGACGACTTAGAATTTAAATCCAATGTTGAGTTCCTTTATTTATAAATAAAAAAAGAGTGAGATATTTTAATGACGGTAGGTCATACAGAGATAATCAATTTTGTTAAGGAAGATGAACTCCCAAAGCTCAGCTGATAGCACGAATTGTCGAATTAACTACAACAAACAGAATCCTGCCATGCTCGACAGAATTGGTAGTTGTTGAAAAGATACCAGATATTCAATGAGCACAGGATAGACTACAATTTATGAGGTGAGTTGTAAAATTTAACTCAAATTATTAACAAATTGGAATGCTTGAACACACATTGTAAAATGTCAGAACATACGTTCCAATAAAGCATGGACAATGTTTTAATGAATGTCTGAACGCGTTTGCGTTACAATGTGTGTTCATCAATCTAATTTGTTAATAATTTAAGTAAATTTTAAGTTAAATTTTACGACTCACATCATAAATTGTAGTCTATCCTGTGCTCATTGAATCTCTGGTATCTTTTCAACAACTACCAATTCTGTCGAGCATGGCAGGATTCTGTTTGTGTAGTGAATTCGACAATTCGTGCTATCAGCTGAGCTATGATCGGAATCATAGTTTCATAGACCATACTTTTGATACGGCATGTTCCAAAGAAAGAACTAGAACCTGGCTGTGAGTTGTAAGCTGCACTTGATAATCCGCAGAACTCATAAACGACGTGTTTATGCTATGTATGTATGTGTGTGTATATATGATTAAGAATGTTTTCTTGGGTTTTCCTCGTCATGGATTCAAGGTTGGCTCTTGCCACTGATTCCGACGTTACGACATGATCCCACATGCCATTATCAAGGAATGATGATTCCTTGATTATGACATGTGGGATCATGCCAAAACGTCGGAAATATTGGCCAGAGACAGACTTTCAATCGATGAAGCGGAAACCCAAGAACATATTCATAATCATACTTAGGCCTACATCCGCGAAAATCTGCAATATAACACACACACATAAAGCAATGCAGGAACCGCCAATGTTTTATAAAACCAGAATCTTCTTGTTTTGTTCTTTAATATTTTATGTATAGTTCTCTAAATCATTTGAAAAGGAATGTAGGAAAGTCAGTGAAAAGATGGAGAGAACAACTGTGAGGCGGAACAGGCAGTTTGCCTAACCCGTCAAGTGAAGAAGTGTATATATAGGCCTATATACCTTACAAATGATCTTTTCTGTATGACATACAGTTCGTGAAAGTTTGTCGGCATATAGCCATAGTACAATAGCTATCAGAATACGTTTTAAATTGACAAACTTCAATTTAGTGAGCTTTAATTCAGTTTTAATTTTCCTGTAGGACCACCTGACTTTAATTTTATGTTATTTCAGCTTAATATATGGATTAGACTAAATAAGCATGTTGATGGGTAGATTGGTCGAAAATAACCTATTTCCCAACCTCATAATTGTTTCACAAGGAGATGAATTAAATTTTATATGAATTGGGTTCTAAAATATTAACTATATTTTGAACACAAGTAATATATTGAATAACTTACTTGTTTTAATGTTATGAATGTGAAAATTAATAACTTTCTTTTTATTGTGTAATTAAATTAAATAGCTTATACCATCTGCATAATAAACTTGTTAGACTGTAGTGTATCGAACTTAAGCATGATAAACAATTTGTAGTTTGGAAACATTTGAAAGGAAGTGCCAGATTTTATTGGAATTATAGTCTACCGACAAACTTTCTAAAAAAAAGAAAAGCAAATTGCATTGCAAGTCAGTACCTTGGTTTCGTTCTTTCCTTCCAATCGCTTATAATGTATCATATAATTTTCGTCAATACCATAGTCCTAGTTTCCCTATATCTCGGCGGCGAGAATTTTCTTCTTCGAAGGAAAATGAGCTATCTTAAGTTTATAAATATAATTGTCATTAATAAGCATTACAATATACTGGTAATCGAGTTTTTCTGTCATTTGTTCAATTCCGCAAAAAAAATCTTCTCAGAGTGTGGGGCCTATAGGCGTAACATTTTTAGTGAAATATTTCATTAAACGCATGTATTGTGTGTCATTTTATAATTGAGGGGTTACGTGGACTAACAACTTAAGTGACTTAAATTCGTTAATTTACAGATCTCTAATACTCGGGAATAGCTCAGTAGGGCAGCTACAGAGTACGCCCAACTGAGGGCCGCAGTCGGTCATTCCCGAGTGTTAGATGGAAAAAATGTGATTTATGAAATAACGACTTAAAGTCGCTTAGGTTGTTAGTCCACGTAACCCCTCAATTTTAATGTAAAATTGCCAAATACCGGTAACAAGATATCGTCCTACGTGTCCTTTGAAGTTATTTAAAAATTAATGTATCAAGATATTCATGTTGTTGCCAACATCTTTCGAAAGTTTATTTAGATTATTGATAAGACAGCGCTACGTCGATGACGAATCCTTCTTTCTTCACAGCCTTGGTGTTACGAAGTAGGAATATTCCAGAATGTGTCACCGGTTTGTCGCACTGATTTTATTACCTAATATGTAGATCTACTAAATAATGCCACGGTGAATTCAGTGTCAACATAAGTGATTTTATAATAATAGTAATTTACTTAAAATTCTTTAAAATGTGTAAAATACAATGAGCTTATATTAGTAAAGCTTTGCTGGTTGGGAATGCAGTTATACATTTTACTCTGATGAAGTGAAAATAAATAAGTAGTTTACCTCCTGCATCCCTAGGTATCAAATGATATCTTTGACGTTTAATTGTCTTCTCGCTTTGGGAATAATCCCAACTCACTGTGATTGGTGGTATCATATTTAAAACTTTCATAGCTTCAAGCACATTTGTTTTTTTTTTGTTTGCAACTAAAGCCTTTAGATGGCAGCATCAATTTAAGGGCAAAAACGTGGTTGAGATCAAATGTATCATGATACCTTGCATAAAACCCCCTTAAATGCTGTCCCCCTAAAAAAAGTAAAATATTTGTTTCTTGAAAATGTTATTTTCATCCCTATGAACCGATTAAACGTGAAAATGAAATTATAATTAACAAAATCTCAATACAGGACCCCCATTAAAACTCCCCAAAAAATTATTTGGCTCCCTAGAAACCCAACAAGCATAAAAATTAGTATATTTGTTGTTAAACTTTTTTCGGGACGCAGGAATTTGTGGGTGTTGAGGTCGTAAAAAACGATTGTTATCGAATGAACTGTCTAATAAACTAAGTCCGTAGCGTTAGATGCGTCTGAAGACTCTTTGTCTATCGGCAAAGCTTTCTAATTATGGTTTAAATGTTTTGAATATAAATTATTTAAATTTTCAATGCCAGAGTCAATGATTTGATATTTTAAACACCATAAAATTAATTTACATGATTTATTGGTTGTTCTTTATCGTTGATATATTAATAAATTTGACAATATAGATTTTATACATCTTGTTCCTAGTGAATATTGTTGTAATGTTTATTGAAAATGTGTTTATGGTAATCGTATCCATTTTGCATTTATGAACAATCAAGAAAACTTAATGTGGCCAACATCCAAGAGAAATAAATTATTAAATATCATGATGACTTTAATATCAATTTAGCTATTTATTTTATTTATTACAAATTTGATATGAAGACTACAAAGGAAAAACAAGAGTCCACTTTTCACAAAAATTGAGTTATGGGTATATTACCATTCCTGGCATTCCATTCCATAGTAATTCTGCTCGAGGACAGGTCTTTCACTACAATCATAGCATTTTCATGCTATGCTTTGCAGCGGAATTATAAATGTGGTAGTTTCCCGTTTCTTTCCACGATTCCTGGCATAGAGTATAAATGTCAATACATGGAAATACCATTTGTAGTCCACGTAAAATTGGCTTCAAAATAAAGTGTACAATGGAAGATCAATCAAAGTCCCACAGTTGTATGTTAAATCAATCAGAGTACACCCAGTTATAAAAAAAATACATCTTATAGAGTACAACTGATTTTCGTTATAAATGTTTGTGTCGGCCGCGGTGGACTAGTGGTTATGCTCCTTGCCTTTGGACCCGAGGGTCGCGGGTTCAAACCCGGCCGGGGCCGATGGATTTTTTAGGACGGAAAAATCCAAGGAGCAAGTCCTCCGGGAGGGACTTTAAGCCGTGGGTCCCGAGTCTGAAGATTTTCAGGCTCGTAAAAAATCCTTAAGCATGAATGAAAAGGCCTCTAAGCAAATTTACCGAATTTTCCCGTCCTAGCACTACCTTGGTTTCCTAGATATCCGTATGAGGCGGAACGCTGACCACGGACCTCTCAAAATGACATCTATACGAAAACAAATGTAACTAAAGAGGGAGAGCGCCTAAATCTGTGGTAAAGGGAAAACATGGGCTTACAAAAAAAATCTGAATTTAATTATTGAAAAGGGACAACAATGTGTCAATTTGTACCAGATGTACCCAGTAACAAGACTTACAAGAACTGAAAAAGTTCTGCTCTCATACAGCCCAAGACATTTTCTCAAATTTAAAGTTAGAAACTTTACATTTCTGGTGTATTTGCATTGAAACAGTAGCGCACTTTTCTATGCGTGTTTTCTTAACTGTTACTGTTCATTATTATTCCCAATTTTGCAATTTAAAGAAGAAAATGATGAGGACTTTGATTGTTCTTTCATACAAAAATGTGTTGACAGTGTTTCCATTGTTGTTTTCATTGTTAACTATTAATCACAGGACGACACAAATATCAATTCCAATACAGTAATAACTTGTTACACAAAAAGTGTTTGATACAATTTCATGTTCATAATACTTTTATTGTAAGAGCGTTTTTAATTTTTGTTTCAAATTTTCTCAGAATGAGAAATATGTGACTTTGATTGTTTTTCCTTTGTAGTCTTCATATTTATTTAAACTATCATTTCTTAATCTTATATTTAATTGTAAAGATTTGAAGAGTTCCCTCGAAAAATAACCATCAGTTTCTATGAAGAAGCTGGTAATAGTATATATTCTATCAGAATACGAATGTTACCCACATATTGTGGATTTTATCCTTTTTCGAGGGAGATCTTCATTTTTTATATCTGGCTCTTCCAGTAGTTTATGCATGTTAAAGTGGAGGTTGTAGTCTGAATGTAAAAAACATCAATATATATATTTATTTTTTCAGAATTTAAAATGTTTTACTTTCTGTGTAATCAAATTATATTTATTTCAGTTTTATAATTATTTCAGTATATTTTTTTAAATATTTGTTTGCAATATTAATTTAAACATATTTAGTGAAAGTGTAATTCAAAGTTTGCATCTTCCAAAATATTTTAGTTTTTATGTACTATACACAATGCGATACGAGCCGGAAGGTATCGGGTTCGATTTCCGATAGGGTTAGGATTTTTAAACCTCCTTGTGGCATCACAGCCCTAGAGTCGACTCAGCCTTTAACGGAAATGAATACCACACTGTATTCTAAGAGTAATGGCGAGGGCTGACAACTAGGCTGACATGTGCCAATTCTATAGAAGGATGGAAGCCTTCACCTTCTACGTCCCAAAGGTCTCTTAAGACTTTAAATTATATCACTTGATCTTGTGTATTATATTCTAAATCTGAAAATAAATATTTTATATTGATTTTTGGGTTAATGTGGACTATGCATCTATTTTTATACACGTTGGAATAAATGAGAATTTGTTATGATTGTATGATATAATTTTATTGAAATATAAATATTATATTTTTATTGAAATCCACTTCAATCTTTGGTTACTTACAGTATGAATGATTGGTATTTGTGGATTGTGAATTTGTAAAATGCTAACTATTTTAAATAACTTGATTAAAAACAATTAAACCAAAATTGTTACAAATGGTTGACTATTGACATTCTTATATTAATTTGTAGTATGGTAATTTACATCGTGAATGTGTCGAGTTATTACATAACAATTTTGCATGCATTTTTGTAATAATTGTTATTGTATAAAATTATAGAAAAATAAATATATTCTGGTTTCGGTTGTGGGTGTTTATGCAGACAATTTTGTTCAGTTGGTTATGGTTGCATGAATTAAAATAGGCATTTTTATTTTACTTCAAAAGCATGCAAGAAATGCTTAAAAAATGCATTGTTACATAACGTATAGCAGTGTTTTGCCAGTTAAGTCCTTATATTTAAATGCAGATGTAATCTATAGTGTATAGATATTTCTAACATAATGTATTCAAATTATACTCTATAAAAATGGATATATGTGTTTGTCTCTGTGCGTGCGTGCGTGTGTGTGTGCTGCGTGCGTGCGTGCGTGTGTGCGTGCGTGCGTGCGTGTGCATGTGTGTGTGGAGAGAGAGAGAGAGAGAGAGAGAGAGAGAGAGAGAGAGAGAGAGAGAGAGAGAGAGAGAGAGAGAGAGAGAGAGACAGCATAAATTTGTAACGTCTGGAGCAAATTCACTCAAACTTGGTACACTTATTAAATAAATCTGGAAAAGATGCAAAAAAAGGGATATGAAACCCAACACTCCTAGAGATGAGAGGAGGTGGAATATAAAAATAATCGAAAACAACTATATATTTCCAGCATAACTCTGAAATATCTGAAAAATGTTCAATTAAACTCGGTATAAAATTTATAAAACTCTATTCTTTCAGTAATTTTATGTGAATACGAAATATGGACACTTACTTTAAGAGAGGAAAGGAGATACGAGTATTTGACAAAATTCTTAGGAAAAAATTTTGGACCAAAGGGACGAACAGACAGGTGAATGGAGAAGACTAAATAACAGTGAGCTACATTATCTTTATAGGAAACCAGATATAATAACAACAGTTAAGTCTCTTAGACTACAATGGACAGGACATGTGGCACGAATGTGGAATTATAGAGGGGCATGGTGCTTCTTGTAGGAAAACCAGAAGGAAAACGTTCGGTTGGCAGATCAAGAATGAGTTGGGAGAATAACATTAACCATGATTTGAGGGAAGTAGATTATACAGGGGATGTTTGAAAATCATTAGCTAAGGATAGGGATGTATGGAGAGCTTACGCTCGCCGCCATTGAACCTGCGGGTTTGATAGAGCCAGCGAGTTAGAGATAGATGAGAGGGGGTGAAGTATAAAAATAATCGAAAAGAACTATATGTTCTGGCATAACTCTGGAAAGCTCTGTAAAACTCTGAATACATACAATTTACAATCTTTAAAAGATACTGTGAGGCTAAGAAAAACTAGCGACCCTAGGAGAGGGCGAGAACCCTAGGAGAGGGCGAGAAGTAAAAGTTGCTCTAAACGATTGATTTGTGTCGAATTCATAGTTTTAAGAGTTAATCCGATTGATGACAATCTCAATGACATTTTTAAAGCCCTAGCACCGCTAAAAACCTGAGAGAAGTGAAGAGGAATGCAAAATAAAATGTCAAAAATGACCGAGATTAGTGTCTAATCCTTGGGGGTCGCTAAACTAACAGTGATATAAGTTTTGGATAAATAAATACTCGGTCAAAGCAGTGTAATCGGCTATTCAATTAAAAATTTAATTCCTTTGTCATGGTGTTCGTTATAAGATTGTATGCAGTGTATTATTTCGTTTTGAATGTCTGCCTTGGTGATGTAAAACTATTTCCTGAAATATTCATTGAAATATCTCGGAGAAATTTCAAAATTGTGACTTCCTGTGGAGGGGAAGTTAGAGATATCTCTCTTTTTTTATATGTTGGCAGATTAAATAATCTTTACATTTGTTAAGAGTACTTTATCAAACATTTTGAGATGTAGGAACTTAGCTCTTGGCGTAGCTATTAAGCTCGTAGCATAAAAAGGTAACGTTAAAAAAAAGTGTTTATTATTAAACTTACACTGCATTGTGATTACGGGAAATTACATATTAAACTTGTTCACTTGCTGTCAACATTTTTTAATGATTCCTAGAGACAGGGTCCAAATAAAAACGCCCAAGTAATTATTAGGTTTAAGGTTCAGTGAAATATGTCCGCAAGATAAAAGATCCAAACACTTTCGTCTTCTCTTAAAAATACCAATGAATGTAAAGTTCCATGAAGAAATTGGTTCAGATGACAAAAAAATCACAACTAAAGAAAATTAATTTGACTAATATGAGAAGGTCCACATAACGAAAATACCCAACTAAAATTTAAAAAAAAATATATATATATGTGTGTGTGGGTGTGTGTTATGTGTTATATATTGTGGGGACGCGACGTAGCGTAGTGGTTAAGGCACTGCGCTACAAGCCGGAAGGTCGAGGGTTCGAGTCCCGTGGGGTTCAGGATTTTTAAATTGACCCAAACCTTCTGGCGGCACTATGATCTGGGGTCAACTCAGCCTCTAATGGAAATGAGTACCAGATGCTTGTTTGGGGGTAAAGGCGGCCGTCACGCTGACAACCCGGCTGACATGAAGTGCCGATTGTCTAGAAAAAGTGGGAGCCTTAACCTCCTGCTAACCCAAGGGTCTCCTGAGGCCTGTAGTGGGATCACTTTACTTATGTTATATTCTAGATTTTCGCGGATATAAGTGTGATTAAGAAAACTCGAGAAAACTTTCTTAATTATATATATATTATTTATATACAGAATTTTAATGTTTACACATCTTTCTGTGCCTAAAGTTTTATTTTTCTTCTCCACTCGTCTCTCACCTTCCAATCCATGTCCTCCAGTCCTCTTGCTCTCATTCCCGTTCTTATTTCCTGCATCCACGAGTTTCGAGGTCTTCTCTCCTCCTTCTTCCAGGTGGACACCATTCCAATGTTTTCCTGGGTAATCTTTCTTCTTGCATTCGTCGTACGTGCCCATACCAATTTAATTGCTTATACCGTATATAATACTACTATTGAATAATATTATGACAGTAGTTCTTATTTTGTCTAATTTTGAAAACCTTGCTGCTCTCCTCAAGAAATCCATTTCCATCGACTTAAGTTTGTTGTTCTAAGTTTTTTGTTCTAAGTTTTTGTTGAAGTTCAAAACTTCAGCTCCAAATGGGACAGATACTTCTCACTATTGAATTATATATTTGTAACTTATTTGGTATCGTTATATAGCTGTTCCATAAGACTCCATTCATCATTGCTGTGATTATTCTACCTTTATTTATTCTGTTCTTAATATCACTTTGTGTATCCTCTTTATCTAATTTTACTCCCAGATACAAAAATTATTCACATCCTCTAATATACCCCTTGTTATCTTATAATATCTAATCGGTTTTGTTCGCTTTTTTTCTTCGGCTCAACATCCCATAGAAAATGTCTTTTCTAAATTGTTTTCAAACACCAGTTATCGTATTCGTCCAATAATTTTGTGAATATAAACTCCATGTCTTCATATTCTTGAGCAATTATTATTTGGTCATCCGCAAATAACAGTGTTTATATTGTATCTGTTGATCCATCTCCAATCGGTACTCCCATTCCTGAATATTTTTTGCTCCAGTTTGACAGTGCTTTTATGTATAAATATCTTAAATAATGTTGGTGGTATGCTAAACTTTGACGAAGGCCTTTTGTTACTATTGATAAACAAACGGTACAGACGGTCCCCGAACACCATCTGGCCATCATTATAATCAATTAGCTTAAGTTTACTTTAAGGCATCTCCTGGCGCATCATTACGATCATCATCGACTCGCATAACATCGGGGCATCGTAACCCCGCCTTCCAGGCGCCACAACCTCAGAAGTGGGTTATAAATATGTCATGCCAGGAGAGAACACCAGAAATGTCGAAATGACAACATGGAGCATTTGAAAAAAAAATATTTCGATAATATATTTGATCGTATTGTTTGATGGGAGTATTGGTGTAATGGCAGTAGGTGAGGTTAACATCACTCTCACCAAATAGTTCATTTCCTTAATTAAAAATAGAATGTTCCAATCTCTGGGCATTATTAGCTAGACATTTTCAGTAAGTGGATTTTTTCTACGAATAACTTTTGACTGTAGTCTTTTGCATCATAAGATAAATACTGGCATTGCAGAAAACAAGACACGCCCCACTAAAAACTAAACTCGTAAAACGACGCCCTGCACCCTGGATGACTCTTTCAATTCGTAACTTGATGGCTAATAGAGACGCAGCACATACGAAATATAGACTCGACAAAACAGACACAAATCTCAATCAATATAAACAGTCACGTAACAAAACAAATCGAGCTATCAGAAACTCCAAACTTAGACATTTATACAGCCTAACAGATACTAATACTTCAGAAATCTGGAAAAACTTGAGTAGAATGGGAATTGGGAGAAACGACACACAGGTAGACAAATTACCTGATTCCCTGGACACACTCAATAATCACTTCACAGGCATAACTGCTACTCCAAAGGATAAAGAACAAACAATAAATGAATTATCACTGACAAATCAACCCGACAGAGAACATTTCCACTTCTCATATGTTACAGATTACGACGTAAAGAAAGACACCATGCGAATAAAAACCAAAGCAGAAGGAACTGACCATATAAATATTACTTTACTGAATAAAATAATCGACGCTATACTACCCACTATAACTCATTTTTTAAACTCCTGACTACAAAATTCTACATATCCCTCATTGTGGAAACAAGCCCTCGTACGCCCACTGCCTAAAGTTAAAATCTCCTCAACCCCGAACGACTTTCGACCCATTAGCATTTTACCTACCCTATCAAAAGCTCTCGAACGATTGGTCCATAAACAACTGACTGACTACCTAAATGAATACAACCTTCTAGATCAATTTCAGTCAGGCTTCAGGACAGAGCACAATACAAATACTGCTCTACTAAATATTTGCGAAGACATACGCGAAACTGCTGATAATCGAAAACTTGCCGTTCTTACATTACTGGACTTTAGTAAAGCATTCGACACGGTAGACTTGGACTTATTGTTGCATAAACTTAAAAACCTCTTACTCTCTCATAGTGCCACGCAATGGTTCAATTCCTACCTTCATGAGCGCCAGCAATCTGTTGTAGGAAATCATGCATTATGTTCTTCTTGGTCCTTCTGTAAAGCTGAGGTTCCACAGGGTTCGATGCTTGGACCTTTGCTTTTTTTAATCTACATATATGACATATCTAATTCCCTAAAGCATTGCAAACATAATTTGTTTGCAGACGACATCCACACAGACAAATATTATCTAAATGACGCTGTTACCAAAATTAACGAGGATCTTGACTCACTAATGACTTGGACAGTTAAATATGGACTGCAATTAAATCCTAGAAAGTCACAATCAATCATTATGGGTCACCAGAGACCATTATCTACAATTAACCTAAACACAGTCTCGCATGTGTCACTAAATTAAGTTCAAATTCCTTATAGTGAGACAGTAAAAATTCTAGGAGTATTTATTGACAACAACTTAAATTGGAATACACAAATAAACCAAACATTCAAAACAGTCTTCTCAATAATACATTCATTAAATCGCGTAAGAAATTTTCTGCAATTTGCTCTTAGGAAAATGTTAGTATAAACACTTGCAATGCCCCATTTTGATTACTGTAACACTCTTTTTATACAGACTTAAATATTATTTTCACTCAAAGACTTCAACGTGTTCATAATTCTTGCGCACGTTTTATTTGTGGTATTCGCAAATTTGACCATGTTACACCGTCCCTGGAACAATTATCGTGGCTTCGTCTAAGAGATCGAAGAACTGTCCATTCCCTATCCCTTCTCTGTAAAATACTTCACACATCATCGCCTAATTACATTTATCACGCCGCTCCATCAGACTATCCGACACACATAATCTTGACACTCGATCCCATCAGCACGTTGTCCTTTATATCCCTCCTCATCACACTGTATATTATTCATTATCTTTTACGGTCTCACTTACCAAAACTTGGAATTCCCTTCCGCCCTATGTCAGAGACTGTCAAACTATAACATCCTTCAAAATCAAACTGAATTATTTAATAACGAACTAACTTATACACCTCACTGATAGTATTCTTTTAACAATTAACAAATTAAATTAGTAATGAAAATTATATTAAGAATAAACAAATATTTTCATTTGTTTGTTTTAAATACTATATAATCGTAAAATTAGTTTTCTATATCTCATTATTTTTCTTTGATTTTTATATACATTAGACAGGGACATTTTAATATGTCTTGCTTGTATACATTTTATTATTAGTTTTAGTCTTAATTTTAACTAACATTAACTGGTTGCATTATATATCGTAATATAATAGATATTATCTTTTTGATCAAATTTTTATTTAATATTTAATATTAGAGTTAATTGAGATTGTTATATTCTGATTTGTCCACCGCTGTGGTCTCGAGGTAGCGTGCTGCCTTGTCATGCAGCGGGCGCGGGTTCGATCCCCGGTCGGGCCAGTTTTTCTGGGTGAGGTTTTTATCGGGGTTTTCCTCACCTGTAAGACAAATGTCAGGAAAACGTTAAGGCTCAAACGGTCCCCGAAATCATATGGCCATCATCACCACCATTATCCTTATCATTATCATCATCATCCTTCACCGGTGTGGAAAGCAACGGGAAGCTACCACACCTACAATTCCCTAGTAAAGCTGCAAACATAGCATGGTGAGTGGAAGAGAAGGCCATATGACCTTAACTCCACCACGCTAAATAAATCTAATCTAATCTAAATCTAATAAAATTTTAATAGATTAAAAAAAATATATACAAAAATTAAAAAGTATCACCCACTGTTAATTACCTACAACAATAGAATTCCAAACCACCAGGACGGAGAAATGTTGGAAGAACCAGTAAAAAAATGGACAGACCAATTCTAGCATGAGATCGGAACAGACCTTAAGGTCTAGTTCTTGATGCTGATGGTGGTGAATGTAAGTAAACATGCATGTGAAAAGAATGGATTATATTAGAATACCCCAATTCATGCTTCAGCAATTACCCTAAGGGAAGAGGTCTACTGGAACACGTCATATTAGACCTTCTATGTGAACTGGATGATGATGATGATGGACTTTCTAAGAACGTGGACATTTTTAATACTAATCAACTAACTCACTGGCATTATCGAACCCATAGACCCAGACATAAGTTCTGTATACCCTCTCCTGAGCTAATGTTTTTCAGTCATCCCTATATAATGTACCTCCCTCAAGTCATGGTTAATATTATTCTCCTACCTAATGCTTAGCCTATCTACTGGGCGCTTTCCATCTGGTTTTCCTACAAGGAGTATCCATGTCACTGTTTCATTCCTCATTTATGCCATATGTCCTACCCATCGCAGTCTACAAGTCATAATGTTCTTATATCTGCTTCCTATCTGATCATGTAGCTCATTGTTATGTAGTTTTCTCAATTTACATATACAGGGTGTAACAGGACCTCACCGACAAAATGATATGGACGATAGGTCATACAGAGAGGATTATTTTTTGTGAAGGAACATATAGTCGCAAACACGTTATGAGTTATGTGCAGATGGCGTTTACCCGTAAGGGTCGGAATCGAATACAAACAATTGTACACATATAATTTTATTCGGAAAGGCATTTTTACAATAAGTGTTCAAACAATCGACCCTGTGCCTCATTGCATGTTTGATATCGTCGCAGCAACGATCGGCCAGCATGGCCGAGCTCGGCAGGATTCTTTTTGACGTCGTCAAAACACTTATTGTTTGAACACTTCTTGTAAAAACATGTCGTTTTCAATAAAATGATACGTGTACAATTATTCGTATTCAATTCCGACCCTTACGGGTGAACACCTTCATCTGCGCATAACTCATAAACGACGTGTTTGCGACTATATGTTTCTTCATAAAAAATTATCATCTCTGCACGGCCTATCATCCATATAATTTTGTCGGCGAGGTCCTGTTACACTCTGTATGTTCATTTCTGTTTGGTCCAAAAATGTTCCTAATAACTACGTTTTCAAATGCTCATAGCCTTCCCCCCTCTATTAAAGTAAGGGTCCATGTTTCGCACCCTTGTAATATAACTGAAAGAATAACAATTTTATGTATATTCAGCTTAACGTTTTTTTTTTTTTAGAGAGAGGTTGAGGCGACAAAAGTCTCTGTAAAGCATAATAGCATGCATTTACAGAATTGAGTCTATAATAATTTCACTCTGTACCACATTCATGCTTGTAATTATTGTTTCTAGATATTTGAATTCAGCCACTACATTTTCAATGCTTACTTACTTACTCACTGGCACTATCGAACCCGTAGGTTCATGGCCGCACGGACATAAGCTCTCCATACATCCCTATCCTGAGCTAATGCTTTCCAATCATTCCCTGTATAACATTTTCGATGCTAGGATATTTTATTAATGGTCATCTGACTTATTATAGACAAATAAACATGTTGGACTTTCCGCAGAGTGGACCATTGCATGCGATAGATGTTTAAGGGAATTAGTTACCACATGAATAACACACCTAATATTTTAATGAGCAATGAAGCAGGTTTTAATAATGAAGAACAAAATGTATCGTGCTTTAATTTACAGTGGAATGCTTATATTAATTTATTTATCAGTTGGGACATCGACTCTCATTCCAGCAAGCACATTAATTTAATTAATATGCAATTATGTCGTTTTAATGCGGACGTTGTGTAATAACTAAAGGTGTACTTCATAAAGTATTCACATGTTACTTGCAATGAGACTTTAACCACGTACTAAATCAATTACAGGGGACACCAACCAGGCTTTATAAAATGTAGATGTATAGTTGACCGAATTTTTAATGCAAAGAAGATAATGAAACAATATTGTTGGGAAGGAAAAAATATTTTATAAGATACCCTACCCGGCAGACGTTGTCCTGCCGGAACGTTCAATTCTTATGTCATGGGCGGACGATAAAAATGTTACTTTTTTACCATAAAATTCAGAAATTAGGACATAATTAGATATTATTAAGTAGGTTCGCAAGAAAACCTCTTACAGCCTTCTGTTGTGGCTCAAGAAGTGTGAATGATGACGTCACATAGTCATGAACATTAGAATTGTACCCTCCTTTGCAGATAAGTTAAGAACCGTCATATTACAATTATATTAGAGTGAAAAAAAAAAAGATAAATTGATGAGAGTGAGTCGAAACAATTTTTTTTTTTCCCCAGCTAGATTTCATTTCTGACCCATACTGGCCGACATTCCATGAGACATTCCAGCGTAAGACCTGTAGTTCTGCGCCAAGACTTCTTGCCTTAACCACTCGGCTACTGCGCGAGACTCTTCGTATCAATGAAAGACAAACATTGTTATTGTGAGTTATCCGTAAGAGATAAGGGACTCTTCCATCCATAGTAATTCTGCCCGAAGGCAGGTCCTTCACTGCAAATTCATAGCATTTTCATGCTATGCTTGCAGCTTTACTAGGGAATTGTGTAGGTGTGGTAGCTTCCCGTTGCTTTCCACACCTGTGAAGGATGATGATGATGATGATAATGGTAATGATATGGGTGATGATGATGATGGCCATATGATTTTGGGGACCGTTTGGGCCTTAAAGTTTTCCTGACATTTGTCTTACAGGTGAGGAAAAACCCCGATAAAAACCTCACCCAGAAAAACTGCCCCGACCGGGGATCGAACCCGGGCCCGCTGCGTGACAAGGCAGCACGCTACCTCGAGACCACAGCGGTGGACAAGGGACTCTTGGTATCAATGAAAGACAAAAATGGTTTTTGTGAGTTATCCGTAAGAGATAAACATATGCTGTCGCGGACTTTTTTGTAGAGCTTTTTGAGATATTCAATTCTGTGTACATTAATTTTGTTTATTTCTTATGGTTTAGGCAGCGTAAGCTATTTAAGCGTCCAAATAGCTACTTTTTTCACGTTTTCCACTACAAAGGGCGATTTTTAAGGGTGTAGGGAGTTGAGTATCCACAACTCTCTTATTAGCCTATGTTCATCCCGGAATCCCTGAACATTTTGCAAAAAAAACCCATCACAATCGGATCAACTGTATGGCCGCGCATAAAGTACGAACAAACAAACAAATATACAAACAAACAAACATTAATTTTTATATATAAGATTAGTAGACTTCATAAAGCCTACAATTCAATCAATAGAACTTAGATTCATAACATTTTATAAGAGTTTAAAATTCCTGGAAAGCTAAGTGGATTGGTAGATGCAACAATAACGGAAACCATATCTGTGAAAATTCAAAGGGAATTAGGAGTATTCTTCCTTGTAAGCCAAGGATTAAAACAGGGAAATGGACTGGTCCCACTTTTGCTAAGAACACAATATGAGGATGACTGGAATAAATACCAAGATGTTTTGGAATATACATCTATACATATTTTTGAACATGCACATGGTTTTAATTTCATGCGAAGATCACTCAACTCTGAGAGGTAGCTATTTAGAAGCTCTTAAATATAGCTGAATAGCTGAAAGGAAATTGGCTTGAATGTAAAAAAAAAAAAAAAGTTTCGTTGAAAGAGACGAAAAAATCACATTCATTAGATAGCAATCAAACAGGCAGTCACTCTGTAGAAGTAATCCACAAATTTAAGTATTTATTTGAGTTTTACATTCGAAGCCAGTGGTTGTAGACGTACTTTCTGCTGATGATGGGACTAGTCCTGAAAGGCCTACAATAACTTCATGTTTCAACAGTTGAGGAGACGGACCTAAAAGGTATATATTTTACATCATAATTCTAAATTTAAGGGTAATCCTCACAAACAGGGGGGCACGCCGTAGCGTAGTGGTTAAGGCACTGCGCTACAAGCCGGAAGATCGAGGGTTCGAGTCCCGGTGGGGTCAGGATTTTTAAACTGACCCAAACCTTCTGGCGGTACTATGGCCCTGGGATCGACTCAGCCTCTAACGGAAATAAGCACTAAACACTTATTCTGGGGGTAAAGGCGGCCGTCACGCAGGGCTGACAACCCGACTGACATTAAGTGCCGATTGTTCAGAAAAAGTGGGAGCCTTAACCTCCTACTACCCCAATGACCTCCTGAGGCCTGTAGTGGGATCACTTTACCTTACCTCACAAACAGGAATAGGAAAACGGAGGAAATAAAAAAATATATAATTCAAATGGCTAATAAAGCATATTATACGATAATACCCGTGATGAGAGACCAAGGTGTCAGTTGGAGGATTCGAATAACACTCTATAAGATACTGATTCAGCATTATTATATATGGAAGTGAAACTTTTTTTTTTACAGAAGGAAAGAGAAATGCTTGATTATTTCGAGAGAAAAGTTTTAAGAAAAGTGTTTGGTCCAGTATGTTCTACCGGAATGTGAAGAATCATGTATAATAATGATGATGTGACACTGTTAAAATACATGCGCATCAAAAGATTAAAGTAGGTCGGATACCTGGTTAGAGGTGATGAAAGAATACCAATGAAGAAACCCTTTAGAAGATATGGTTGGAAAGAATACTGTCAACTCGCTCCACATCCAGATTTGGAAAACTGCAACAAGAAGTAGAGAAGAATGGATGAAAGTAAATATAAATAAATAGTTGGGGAGACTATTATCCGAAAACGGGCCGAAGCGCTACTGGTTTTAACATAAACTAATGTAGCAAATAAATGGCTCATAATTAAATAATTAATTCAAAAAATAATGTTATTTAAGCAAGTCTCGCTTTAAACAATGAATCCTCTAGTTTTGAAAATTAATGCTTGCATATTAGATATCTATTGGTAGGGAGTTCTCGTACAGTAGGTGGGGAACCAATTGACGAGGCAAGCTATAATATATGGTCACACATAGAAATTCACTATATAATGGAAATGGACAGCTAATGACAAATGAGGGAAATTTTGGAAAGGTGGCTGAATTCAAATACCTAGGAACAATAATCACAAGTAGGAATGAGATGCACAAAGAAATTAAACATAGGCTCAATTCTGGAAATGCATGCTATTATGCATTGCACAGACTCTTGATGTCCCAACTCCTTTCAAAAAACGTTAAACTGAAACTATATAAAACTATTATTCTACCAGTTATATTATATGGGTGCGAAACATGGACTCTTACTTTAAGAGAGGAAAGAAGAGTACAAGTATTTGAGAATAAAGTACTTAGGAAAATTTTTGGACCAAAGAGAGATGAACAGACAGGTGAATGGAGAAGACTACATAACAATGAACTACATGGTCTTTATAGGAAGCCAGATATAATAAGAACAGTTAAGTCTCGTAGACTGCGATGGGCAGGACTTGTTGCACGTATGGGGAATCGGAGACTTGCATGGAAGCTTCTTGTAGGAAAGCCAGAGGTAAAACGCCCAGTTGGTAGACCAATAATGACGTGGGAGAATAACATTAACTATGATTTGAGGGAAATAGATTATACAGGAATGATTGGAAAGCATTAGCTCAGGATAGGGATGTATGGAGAGCTTATGTCCGTGCGGCCATGAACCTACGGGTTCGATAGTGGCAGTAAGTAAGTAATCTATATAGAGGCAGAGAAGTGTGGAAGGCACTGACAAAGGAGTTTGATGCCACAGGGGATCTCAATAATTGTCAACAGAAATGAACATGAACAATTATGGAAAATTACTCTCAAAGATTAGCTCACTTAAGAAGCGTAACTGAGCTACCCTGGCAGGAGGTCTTAGTCGTGAAGGGATGTTATAGACCTAATTCTAAATTTTAAATATAACTATAGGGAAAGATTTGCATCTAAACTGGGATTTGAACCCAAGAACTCGAAATTTAAGCGCTGGCGCTCAACCAGTGAATGAGGTACTTGGCCACATCTTCCGGATTAAGTCCAACTTATCTCTCTTTAATCTCCAAATCGCCCATAAGTAGTGAAATTGTGTTCACAAGAATTTATGAGCTTGGTTAAATTGAGTGAAGCAATTATGATTGCATGTCAATTTCGAGAACTTGAATTGAAATCTTAGCCCTGGTGAATTTTTTAAATAATAATAATAATAATAATAATATAATAATAATAATAATAATAATAATAATAACTAAATATTTGGGAATGATTATGGATAACATCGAAGGTATAGGCAAAGAGAACATAAAACATAGAATTGAATTGAGTAGCAAAATAATATCATCATTAAATTCCATATGGTGGGATAAGCATATTTGGAAAGACACAAAAAATATATTGGTAAAACATTGGTGGAATCTGTTGCAATGTACGGAAGTGAGGTATGGACAATCAATAAGTACTACAAGAATAGACTAATAGCTCTGGAAATGGATTATTTACGAAGAAGTGCCAGAAAGTCTAAATTAGAACGTGTCACAAATAAGGAAATTAGAAACAAAATGGAAGCAGAAGAAAGTATAATTGAAAGAATTGAGGAAAAGGAATTAAAGTGGTTAGGACATATTTTAAGAATGGAAGATGAGCGATGGCCGAAGCAACTATATGAATGGCATCCTAACAGAAAGAAGAAAAGAGGAAGACCAAAGTTAACATGGAAGGAAAACATGAAGACAGTAATGCAAGCTAGAGGGCTAAGCATCGAAGATGCCCAAGACCGTAGGCTTTGGAGGTTTGGCACGGGAAGACGGCAGCAGCTGTAAAAACCCGAAGATAGATAGAGATAGAGATAATAATAATAATAATAATAATAATAATAATAATAATAATAAAATCTATCTATCTATAATGACGTAACAATCCAATATTGTACCTTAGCCTCTCCATTGTTAGGAGTTACTAGATTAAGTTAATTTAGTTACTGTTATTTTCCTGAAGATGTCATGAATGGTATGGGTCAATATACTGACCCAATGAGGCAACTAAGGCATTACTAGGAAGAATGGGGTTGGTAAATTTTGTTTAGATCCCACTTTATTCAGGCTTAAGGATCTTTTACAAGCCTGAAAATATTCAGGCTCGAGACCTAGGCTTAAAGTCCCTCCTGAAGAACTTGGTCCTTGGATTTTTCCATCCTAAAAAAATCCATTGACCCCGGATGGGATTGAACCCTCGATTCTCCGGACCAGAGGCAAGGAAAATAACCACTAGTTCACTGCGACCGACAATATTAATAAATATAACAATAAATCCATCCATAGTAATTCTGCTATGCTTGCAGCTTTACTAGGGAATTGTAGGTGTGGTAGCTTCCCGTTGCTTTCCACACCGGTGAAGGATGATGATATTGCTAAGGATGATGATGATGATAATGATGACCATATGATTTCGCGGACCGTTTGGGCCTTAAAGTTTTCTTGACTTTGTCTTACAGGTGAGGAAAAACCCCGATAAAAACCTCACCCAGAAAAACTGCCTCGATCGGGGATCGAACCCGGGCCCGCTGCGTGACAAGGCAGCACGCTACCTCGAGACCACAGCGGTGGACAACAATAAATAATGTATTTATAATAATCATCAACAGTATGATTTAGGCTTGTTGGCCTTTCCAATCTCAAAGTACTTTGAATTGATCTTTACGATGGAAGTCCTAATCTCTTATTTGTTGGTTTCTACAGTAGAACCTATTTGGATAATCCGTGCTATTCCATTCTTCAAACATGTTCATAATATGAGTTCTGGTATTGTGTTATTTTCTCGTTAAGATTAAATATGTTTATTTTCTTGATTTAGGTTTATTAATAATAATTTATTGAAGAGCATTGTAATACAGCAGTTTTCCTTCAACCCGAATAACTTCACTATCTTGAGCATCTTTTTTGTTAATTTCTTCCTCTTCATACTTCCCCTGACTCCCTTAAACCCAACATCCATTGCAAGCGCATTTATTCTTCTCCTTTGGTCTTCGGCATTCCATTCTACCATTTTCGGAATTCTTTCTGCCCGTCCCAAACCATCTTATTTTTCGTTCTTCCATTATTACCGGTACCTCCAAAATATTTTTACTCACTTTTATAATTTCTCTTTTTTCATTTTTAACCTTTTCCCTTCTGCATATGATTTATTTGTTGTTTTGCTTCATAATCCATCTCTTTAGACAGCAATTTATAACTTAATTCCTAGGTTCATAATAGTTTAACAAAATATTTATAGATCATCATCATCATTATCATCATCATCATAGTACATTCATGAATTTAGGCCATTAGTTGACCTGTTTCGGCCTCAAAAGAAACACCATCCAAAAGTCTTTTCAGTGGACGTCCTGGTCTTCTTCTTCCTGCAGGTTGATATCTTAACATTTGTTTGGGTATCCTGTGATCTTCCATTCGATGAACATGTTACATCCATCTTGACTTAATAATCAGAAATTTTGTTTTCTAAAGGTTCTATGTGTAATTCTTCTAAGATGTCTTTTTTTTTTTTTGTGATCTAGTAGTATGTATCCTGCAGTCCTCCGAAGGTATCTCATTTCAGCAGATCTATGTTTGTTTCAACGTCCATACTTCGCTACCATACAAAAGAGTTGGGAGAGCCAGTGTTTTATACATTTTTAGTCTTGAATGTTTTTGGACTAACTGCGGCTTGAAGATAGAATTTATTAACCCTAAAATTCTTAAAAATTTAGATATTTTTGCATTTACATCCTTATTTTCTTCATGAGATATTGCATCCTATATATGTAAAATTATTCACCTGCTACAAAATTTTATTGTCAAGTATAATTTTACTTCTGAAATGCCATAATTTTTTTGTTTGTTTTCTCTGTAGATATCTTCAATCCATATTCTTCTGTAATTTTAAGTTCATACAGACCTTTCTGCAGATTATCTTCTGAATTTGCTATTATTATTTGGTCATCTGCAAACAATATGGTGTTTAATTTTCTATTTTCTGATATTCTTATTCCAAATTTATATTTCTTGTTCCAGCAACATACTTCGTTGATATAAATCGCAAATAGTGTTGGGGATAGTTGGGCAGCCTTGTCTCATACCACGATTTATAATTCCTCCTTCAGAAAATCTGTTATTTAATTTAATCTTTATGGTGTTGTCTTTGTAAATTATTTTGTATGTTCTACAGAAGTAAAATATTTATATATCTTTTATTAAATTCGTCCCGCGCTTTAGCCGAGTGGTTAAGGCAGCAAAGCCTTGGCGCAGAGCTACGGGATTTGAGCTGGTTCGGGTCCCCATGGGGAAGAAATGTTATCATGGAATTTCGGCCAGTATGGGACCGGTGCCCATCCAGCATCGTGAGGCATTTGGGTAGCTACAATAATTAGCGACTCCAGGTTGAGAAGACCAGCTATAACGGCTGGGGGATCCGACATGTCAGCCCTACACTGGCTAGATGAGTCTACCTCTATGATTAACACGTGTGGATGCGAGGCCAGCAGCCGGATGGTAGGCCAAGGGCCTTCTAGGCCTGTACCGCTGGGAGTTTTTTAATTAAATTCAAGGTGGAAATTTTCAGATTTTTAAATATTTTGTTTTATAAATATTTCACTCCCCCACCTCATTCTTGGTCTACCAAATGAGCGTTTTCCCCACTGGTTTTCCTACAAGAAGTTTCCATACCCCTCTTTCATTCCCCATTCGTGCCACATGTCCTGCTCATCGCAGTCTACGATTCCATACTTAACTGTTCTTATTATTAGTCTACATCTGGCTTCCTATAAAGACCATGTAGCTCACTATTATTTAGTCCTCTCCATTCACCCATTCACCTGTCTGTTCATCTCTCTTTGGTCCAAAATTTTTCCTAAGAACTTTATTCTCAAATACTCGTAATCTCCTTTACTCCCTTACAGTAAAGGTCCATGTAATATAACTGGGAGAGTAACAGTTTAATATATTTTCAGTTTAACTTTTTTTTTTTTTTTAAGTTTAGGACAAGAGTTCCTGTAATGTATAATAGCACGCATTTCCAGGAATTGAGCTTATGTTTAATTTGTTTGCGCGTCTCATTCCTATCTGTAATTATGCTCCTAGGTATTTAAATTCAGCCACTTCTTCAAAATTTCCCTCATTTGTCATTAAATGTCCAATTGCATTATCAAGATTTTAAAGATGCATTATGAATCTCCGTTTAAATCACTATATAAAGCTTTTAAATCATTAAAAATAGTCAGTACCAAATACAAACAGAAGATGAAACATGTTTCGAAAGGCATATTACAAAAATTACGTGGTTAATAGTTAATGAAGACTGAGAATAAAATACTAACTTATAATTTAAAATCAATTTCATAATATAATGTATTTCATTATGAGACCATATATTTAGGCTAGTTTTACTTAGTATTTAATATTAATCTTATTTAGTATTAGTTTTATGTAGTATTTAGTTTTATTGATTATAAATTATAATAAACTTAAAGTTATAATAGTTTAGAATTTATCAAATAATTTAAGTATTTATATTAGTAACAGATTTTAAATATCTTGGGATACACATCTCTAGCTCTCGTAGATCGATGAAATAAAATCTCAGGGTTCTAAAGTATCAGGATACTTACGAGATGTTATATTTGAAAACAAATATTTAAAGGACAGAAAGTAAAGTAAAAGTTTAAAATATGTGTACGACCAATAATGACATATGGTGCGGATACAAGAGCAGATACTAGCCAAACAGAACAACGCGTGAGAACAGCAAAAATGAATACTATAAGAGCCATAGTAAACAAAACAAGACTTGACAGTGTTAGGAAGTAGCATGTGAGGGAGGAATGGAATATAATAGATGTTGAGACATTTATTACAAGGAAAATGGAATGGAATGTCCACATGGACAGAGCTGACAATACCCGGCTTATTAAAGCAACGAAGAACCTACGTTCTAGAGGAAAAAGAGAAGTGGGCAGACCCCTCAACAGATGGAATGAGATACATACTACAGCCGCCGTATACTCGGCTCTGAAGTTTAGATTATACGAGGGGTAAAGGGAGAAACTCGCCCTCTACTGCCAATAAGGAGATAGTTGAGTGGGAGTAGATGTCTGCCACAACCAATCACTGCTCTTGACGCAGCTATAGTGCGCTAGTAAGGTTTGAAATTGCATACATAAAGCGGCCCCTCCCACTGTCGTGAAAACGTCAGGCTCGGAGAATCATTAGCTGGGTTATAATCATCATTGACATAGTGTGTGTAAATGCAGGCATACGCCTATATAAATTAAGAATATTAGTATAACATTAAACGTAAAATTAGCATAGAGAGTGTTCACCCAGCATCGTGAGAAATTAAGCAGTGTCTGCATTTTGAGAAAATCAGTTTAACGGTTGGGGACTCGCATATTATACTGGTCTGTCTCTTTGATATGTGGATTTGAAATTAGCAGCCAGGTGGTAATTAGTGGTCCCTGTAGACCTGTCGTTCTAGGAAGTTTTAAAGTAGAGCTTTCAGAAATTATCTTAATTTTTGCTTCACTTCGTCATTCTAAGAATAACTGTTAACACAGAAACTAACAAGCTTCTCTAGTGTACTTAACATTGTGGTTGGTACTTGTCCGTATTATTCGATATAGTGACCACCAAGCTCGTTGCACACATTTTACCTGCAAATCATATCCCTGGTACATTCGCTCTATCTTATTTTTACAGTGTCAAAGTGAAGTTACTTTATTTTTCCATTGACATTAGAAAATGTCACAAAATCAGTTAATGTTGGGTTGTATAAATGTAGGCTAATTAATAAATCATTAAATTACTATCGATTTATTCCCGACAGATGCGAACTTGTTTTACTTGCAGAACGAAAATGTAACGTTTCTGGACAAAGTTTCCTATTCAAACGTTATCTACGCAGTCACCTCTATAATCCCTAAAAGTTTGTAATGGGAATTTCCGAACACTCTGTATATATTAGATAAATAGGCCTACACAATCAGCTGGATACAACTTAGGATTCCAGACGTCATATAACCTTAGACCTTAAAGGCATGTATGAATAAGCATGACGTAAAAAAAGTCAGTTGCCATGGTAACTTTGCCAAAAATAATAATAGCCTATTAAAGCGTCTGGCCCTGTCAGAAAGAAAGCAACAGTACTACTAGATTTGGTTTATTTGGTACGAGTTGAATATAGCCATGAATAACATAGCAAAATGCATTAGACATAATATTTTTCATTATCATAATCATCACCACTTAAAGATTTAGTAGAATCTCCTGTTCCGGCCTACAATACAGTTAAGTGATATCTTTCCAACGCTTCCTTGGCCATCCCAGATTCCGTCTTCCTGTTGCTTTGTAGTCATGGGCATTTGTCTTGAAATGCGGAATGTTGGCATCCTCAACATACCGGAATTCCATCTACTTCAATATTTTTATGGAGGGGAAAGATGTACCTTCGTTTTTTTTTATCTGATTTAGTACATCTCTTATTGGATCTTAAAAATTTAATTTGTGCTGACTGTATTTTATTCCAATCTCCGTTTCACAGTGTCCAAGTTTCGCTCTCTTGTAACAATGCTGGAACTGATATAACCTTGTAAAATTTTTAATTTGTAAGGCCTATCTGCTCTGGTCTTCTATTATAACGTTCTATCAATAATTCCTGTTATTTTATGAAAGTGTACTAGCTTTTTAGTTTTTTCTTCATTTAACTCTCTTTGGGGTAAGTTGGATCAATCAGTTTTCTGTATGTTGTTCCTTTCTTTATGCCCAGTATTTTTCCATTCTCTCTGATCTTCTTTTCCTCTCTTCTTCCGAGAAAATAGGTTTGGATTTTTGTTTAGATTTTATCTTGGAACGTTATGTTTTCTTCTTGAATAATTAATTTAGTTGTTCGATCGATTAGTGATTTTTTTGTAATCTTTAATTGTATTGGGTCTTTTTAGTTTCTTTACACCAGTTGGGTTTTGTTTTGCGACTATGAAAAAAATCAAATATTTGTTTGGTTAATCTGTTAGATTTAATTGTGAGAAGATAATCGTAAAATTGTATTCTCCTTTTTCGCATAGCATCTGAAAGTTTTCAATTTATTTGTAGAGAGTTTCATTCTTAATATATATTATTTCATCATCATCAACAACAACAACAACAACAACAAGGATTAACCCCAATGGCCTGTTCCGATCTCATTATAGGTCGAATTGGTCATTCCATCTCTTCAATGGCCTTCCCAACAATCTTCTCCCTTTTGGTTTATAATTATACATTATTCTTGGTATGCGTCCATTCATTCGTAATACGTGCTGAAGGTAAGCATTTTGATAGTATTTTATTCTTTCACAGAGATTAAATATATTAAGTTCTGTTCTTATATCTTCGTTTTTCTTTTTATCGGTCCTTTGGTATCCTGCTATTGCTCTCAACATCTTCATTTCTGCAGCCTCTATTTGTTTACTATCTGCCTTTGTTAATGTCCAGGTTTCACATCCATAGATAAGAGATGAAACTGCCAATACTTTGTAAAAGTTTTAACTTGGACAATGTAATAAATGAATGGCAAGAACAAATTAACATAAATAGTGTACTGACAACTCTGCTTTTTGTAGACGATCAAGTAATAATGACAGCATAAGAAAATGCTTTACAACAATTCCTTTATACTTTAAATAATATCTCTCTCAAATACAATTTAAGAATATCTACATCTAAAACAAAAATATTAGCTCTGAAAGGGAAATGTGCAATAAGAACAAAAATAGTGATATATTATTTTATTATCTTGAAATGTTGGACCTATGATTTTCCTTAAAATTTTTCTTTTCTTTAGCTCAAGTTTCTATATTATGTCTTTATTACAAGCTTTTAATTATATTAATGTTATGTTGATGAGTAGATTAGGTTTTTTTTGGCTAAGTCCCGAAATCTCCAAAGGACGAATCATCATTGGCCGGTAATTGTTTATTGAAATAACAAAATATGAAATGTGCACAACGTGCAAAGAAGATTGTTCTTAATCACTGCAGAGTTTCAGCAACGATTCTGATCTCATCCTACAGTTTAACACATGATATTTCTCACACTGTTCGCCACATCTTGAACACACGCAGTCTGCGCCGGCTCGTGGAATCTCTGGTAGCTGCACAGCTTGTGGTAAAATCCATGCACAGCGAGTCTGGTCACTGTGTGGCGCAATTCATGTCCTCCCTGAGTCCATTCACGGTTTCTTGGCGTCAGTAATGTAGAATTCTTCCCATTTTTTGAGCTTCTCCTCGTGGAGTTGTTGCGAACGTTCTGGTAAGCTGGTGTCACTGGTAGTAAGAACTTCAGTCTCAGCTCTTCTGTGTAGAAGGGTTCTCTGGAGAGTCTATATACAAGTCGCGAGGGGGTGTGTATTTGGAGAGACAGAGCACCTTTTTTAGGTATGTGGCCTTCTAGTTTCTCTAATTTTTCTGGGTTCTTTTTCTTCAAATGGACCCATATGTTGCAACGGGATCAACTTTAAGTTCAGAAAGTTGTAGGGCTGTTTCTAATGGAGAGTCTTCTTATTAACTTAGGGCCGCATGCAAATACATTAGTCTCTACTCAAATTACTTCCAATCACCGGTGAGCTGACTTTCCGTGAGCAAATGCAAAGATCGAATTAGCTACCAACTAACCGGTCATGCATGAAAGTCGTCGTTTTCGTAATATTGGCAAGAAATTACCCAGAATTCTCAACGATAAAACCACTTCCGTTATTTTCGTCTGCTAGAGGAACGCATTTACGCTTGCGTCCCGCAAATAATACCGTATACGACGACGTCTGCGTCGCGCAATATTACCCCGATTCTCCTTTTCTTCCAGTTGAATTATTTGGTAGACTCTATCAAATTCCTCTTCTCCGCGTATACCGAAAACATGATAGAAGTCTTCAAGGTCCGACATCTTGGATAAAGCAGCAAGGTACGCGGCAAGGTTTCAAACTACATCGGTTACCATCGGGTTGCTCACGATTCGTTTCTCTGCTAAGTCACCTCGCCAGGTAGCTTAGGAATTTCAACAATTATTATCGCATGAAGAGATTTTTGAGTACGCAAAAACGTATTTGGATGCAACTTTCTCAGCAGAGTACAGGCAGAGAACGACTTTTACGGTCTAATGCGTTCATAATTCGAGCCTATAGCTCTTGTCGCAGCATTTATTCTGCCATTTACGTGGTGTATAAACACGCTTCCCTGTATTGTTTATTGAAATAGAGAAATTAAAATTTACATAACTTGAAATAAAATAAATTAATTAATTTTATTGTTTTGTATGACTCGGTTGTTAACTATGTATGACGTGTTAGCAAGTATCTTGCTAGTTTTGAAACTACCAAAGTGTATGACTTCTCCCCCCTATTCTATGAATGCTAAATTTTCCATATAACTGTGAGAGGGCTGGATAGACGTATTTGTTCTATGACGACGCTCTGTCCACCCCCCAAGTTGCGTCTCAAGCTGCGTCACAACTTCAGCATCCTGTGGGAATGAAGGCGCCATGGCACTTAAACGGGATGATGACAATGGGGGACAGAAAATACAATGCGTATAAAATGAGTTATCGTAATTCTATTAAAGAGATTAGCATATGAACACACTGGGATATTTAATAATCTTATGGAAGTTCTCAGAAGACCGCCTTTATGATGTAATGGATAACAGTCTCATTAGCATCCTAGGGGTACCGAGATTGATTACCGCCTATACTATAGAACATTCTCTTTATGTATAAAGTCTGGTTCAAGGTCCATAAGCATATATATATATATATATATATATATATATGATTAATAATTAATACATTTGTTAATAATCCATATGAATATTAATACTGTAATGATGCACAATGTGTTTTATATTCTTAGAAATAGTTTAATTCTATTGAATGTAAATTATACCATAGTGATGGCAAATATTTTACATTATCTATTCTTATCTATTCTATCACACTAGCCCTTTTGTATTTCAGGCACTTCACTCTTTGTATATAAATATGTTATTCACAGTTAAGGGGAACTACTTCGTATGGGAGTGGCGAAATCCACTTAAAAGAACTTGAACTAATGTTGAGGGACTGTGTCACCCTGACCAGGTGATTTCCTGTACTATCTTCTGCTAGTCAGTGAAAGCAACCATATAAATTGACTTTGAACTGTTCTACCACGGATTTTATGGAAGCTTAAATATTGAAGCATTAGATTATCATCATCCAGGGATTAAGCCTGTTGGTTCGTTCCGGTTTCATGAAAGCTAGAATTGTTAAAATTGTTCAGACCATCTTCTGTTGTGGCGTCCAACATTTCTCCTCCCGTGCGGTTTATAATTTAGCAATAATAACTCGTATCACCCGAATTGTGTTTTTAGTAAAACGTGTTTTTTCACATGTAATTATAAACAAACTTGCATAACATTTCTACATAATTAATTGTTTGTTCCTCCAATTGTTTTCTTTAAATAGACAATGAAAGATTCTTGTAGGAAAACCAGAAGGACAACGCCTAGTTGGTAGATCAAGAATGAGGAGAATAATATTAACCATGATTTAAGGGAAGTAGATTATACAGGGGATGATTGGAAAACATTAGCTCAGGATAGGGACGCGTGGAGAGCATGTCCGCACGAACATAAACCTACGGGTTCGATAGTGCCAGTGAGTTAGTTATGTTTTAGACAATAGAATAATACCAACAGGTTGTTTTTTATTATTTATTCACTAACTACTGCTTACCATTCGGTATATAAGTGTTGGTGAGGGGGGGGGGTTAAAGAGGGGACCAGAAACTTCTTGTAGGAAAGTAAGAGGGAAAGTGCCCAGTAGGTAGGCCAAAAATGAGATGGGAAAATAATATTAACCACTTTTTGAGGAAAGTGAATTATACAGGAATGATGGGGAAGCATTGGCTCAGGATACGGACGTATGGAGGCCTTGGATCTGCGGGGGATGTTTTAATAGTGACAATGAGTTAGAAGATTTATTTTTCTTTTCATTTAAAAAATAAATTATATAAGGTACTCATAAATTTGATATGGATAAAGCACACACAATTAATCTGGCATTGGTGTAGTAAAACATTGCTGGGTGAAATCACTCCCCCCACAAAACTGACAGAAAAAATTGACACTTTTTTAATACTCATTACATATGACTATTGAGAAAGAATGAACAGACTTCAAACATTTATTTCTTCCAAACTACAAAAAAAAAAAATAGAAAAACAATTCCAAATCTCCTGGAAAGAGAAAAGATTGAAGTTCTGCATTGGCTCTGTTGCTTGTCATGTTGATTGTTTGTATTAAAATGGCTACACAACAGGACGTTTAATTGGAAGAGGAAGAGCAACATATCAACTTGATTACCGGTGGCCTCCCAGGTCACCCGACCTAACCCCGTGTGATTTTTATCTATGGGGTTAAGTACAAGACCGTGTTTTTATCCCCCTTATGTCTGACACTCTTGAAAATCTGAGACATCGAATTGTTGAAGCTGTGAATTCTATAACTAGAGACCAGCTGATTCGTGTGTGGCAAGAATTGAGCCACCGTTTTGATATTTGTCGTTTAATACATGGTCCTCATATTGAATGCACAAAATAGTGAAATGTGAACTTTTCTTTTTCCAGAAACGTGGAATTGTGTTTATATCTTTTGTAGTTTGGAAGAAATAAATGTTTGACGTCTCTTCATTCTTTCTCAACAGCCCTGTATTACATGGAATATACTATTAGGTCCTCCTACAAGAGTACAAAATTCTAGTACTGGATATCTCCTTATTGAAAGAGAGATATCACAACAACTGATGCTCACACATATTCATACAATAATAACTGAAACAAATTTTAAAAATCATAAATTAATGAAATGGAATAGAAAGCAATGATCAAATATATTGAGTGAGTTGGCTCAGGTTGTAAGCATTTGGTGACCATTCAAGAGATCCTGGGTTCAAATCCTAGTGCCACACAAGCTGATTTTTTTTTCTCTCCTGATTTTCATCTTTTGCGAAGTCAAATGTTGGGTTTCAATTTCGATACCAGGACTCATTTTATCAGATCACCGTTCCATAATTAATTTAACATTAGTTATCTATGGGAACATGAAAACACAACAATAGAATCAATACTAGTACAATTCATATCGAATTCCGTTGAGGTGAAGTCATATGATGAAAGTTAAAAATTAAAATGTACCTGTTGTTAAGTGCCGTCGTCCTCAACTTTGTTAAATTATTGTATATAAAATTAACTGGAGCGCTTTTGGAAGTTATTTTCCATCTTCTGCAGGTTGAACTTCTGCTACTTGTTGTTGTGTACGGTGATGTATACTCCAACTGTTTGTAGCAGCAACTGACTTGTTTTTGACGATCTCATATAATGGATTTGACTGGGATGCGTTCTCATTAAGAAGTGAGGTGTCGTTTGTTTCCTTTATAATTTCTCGAAATTATAACAAACAACACCTCACTTCTTAATGAGAACGCACCCCAGTCAAACCCATTATACGAGATCGTCAAAAACAAGTCAGTTGCTGCTACAAACAGTTGGAGTATACATCACCGTACACAAACACGAGTAGCAGAAGTTCAACCTGCAGAAGATGGAAAATAACTTCCGAAAGCGCTCCAGTTAATTTTATATACAATATTTTAACAAAGTTGAGGACGACGGCACTTGCCAACAGGTACATTTTAATTTTTAACTTCCATCATACAACTACAGAATTTCATGGCTTACTAAATACATCACATATTCCATACATACAATCTTAAAATCAATAAATGGGAATTAAAAAAATAAAATTCAACTACAACTAAAAACAAAAATAACAGTGTAACTTAAATTCTTATATTAAGTACTGTTAAAATTGACTACTTCCCTCCTATAAGTGTTGCATTGTTCTAGTAATGTAATAAAATGTAGATTAATATGAAGGGAAGTTCTCCAATCATTGTCAACTACTTTCACTTAGCGTCATGATTGGGCCACTCCAGATGATTCTGAAACTTTTTTCATAAGTAATGCCACGAGTGATTTCCAAATTATCGATAAATTCACGACTCATGAAGCGAGGAGTGAATTTATCTAGAGAATTTTGAAATCAAGAGTGGCATTTGTTAGGACTATTTAACGAATCAAATTAAGCTGTTTACTCACAGATCATTATTTAAATATAGTGGTTTTTTAAATATTTATATATTTAATGTAAACGGCGATGTTTGAAAATAAATGAGAAACGTTTGTTATGCTTCACTTGTTTATCACTGCAACCAGATCATATTATTTATTGCCAAAGGATCGCAATATTGTAAGAATGCACCCTAGTAGTGAAAAGATGAAACACATCAAACTGTTTATAACCAAACTGTTTATAGGTTATTAATTAATTTCTGATGTCCTATGATTTAAATATGTCAATTATATTTTTCTGGAACGTAAATACTTGGAAAATAATACATTTAAGAAAGTGCAAACAGCGGTTCTTTTTATTATGGTATAATCAATTGCTACAATTTTTTCTATTATATCTCGGAAGCAGTCTCTGTTTACATTCGTGCACTATATATACAATCTGGTAGCCGTATTTCTTAGAGAGTCAGTCACTGCAAAATAATGCTCTGACCTATTCAGAATGTTAAAAAAGAGGAGCTAGATTTTAATATAAAATTAAACTGATAAAATCGAGGTGAAAAACGATTGGAATTGGTTGTAAATCAAAATTCATTGAAATGTGATTGGTCATTGACTCCCATTTGGGGCATGAGTTAAATAGTCAGTATTATAGTAGTTGTAACCCGTATAAAAGTAAAGTGGCCCAAATTTGACATTCTACGTGAATGTAACATGATTGAACAATTCTTTAAGAACAATGTTTAATGCTCTTTTTAATATATCTGTATCTGACAAGCAAAGAAATATATGTCCATTTTCATTACCTTACCATAACTGTAAGGGTAATATATATATATATATATATATGTGTGTGTTGTGTGTGTGTGTGTGTGTGTGTGTGTGTGTGTGTGTGTGCGTGCGCGTGCGTGTGTGTGTTTTTTAAAGTAAAGTGATCCGACTATAGGCCTCACGAGGCCCTTGGGGTAGTAGGAGGTTAAGGCTCCCACATTTTCTGGACAATTGACACTTGTCAGCCGAGTTGTCAACCCTGCGTGACGGCCGCCTTTACCTCCAGAACAAGCGTATGATACTCATTTCCGTTAGAGGCGGAGTCTACCCCAGGGTCATAGTGCCGCTAGAGGGTTTGGGCCAGTTTAAAAATCCTGACCCCACCGGGACTCGAGCCCTCGACTTCCGGCTTGTAGCGCATTGTCTTAACCATTATGCTACGGCGTGTACCTATATATATATATATATATATAGGTACACGCCGTAGCATATATATATATATCCATCCATAGTGATTCTGCCCGAGAGCAGGTCTTTCACTGCAACCATAGCATTTTTTCATGCTATGCTTTACAGCTTTACTAGGGAATTGTAGGTTTGGTAGCTTCCCGTTGCTTTCCACACCGGTGAAGGATGATGATGATAAGATAACGACAAGGATGATGATGGCCATATGATTTCGGGGATCGTTTGGGCCTTAAAGTTGTCCTGATATTTGTCTTAACAGGTGAGGTAAAAACCCGATAAAAACCTCACCCAGAAAAACTGCCCCGACCGGGGATCGAACCCGGGCCCGCTGCCTGACGAGGCAGCACGCTACGTCGAGACCACAGCGGTGGACAAACTTAATCTAATGAAGTGAATATAATAATGTTGATAATGGTGGCCAGATGATGTTCGGGGACCATTTGGGTCTTAAAGTTCTTGACATTTATATTACAGGTGAGGAAAAAATAAAATAAAATATATATATATATATATATATATATATATATCTGTCAAGAAACTTGTCCTGACCGGGGATCGAATCCAGGCTTCAAAAGTTGGTTAAAAAATTATTGTAATAATAATTATTAATAATGTGGACATATGTCCTTTTTCGATAAATATTTACAAAATGTTACATTTGAGATACTGTTCGCCGCTGTAGTATCAAATTAGCCGTGCTGCCTTGTCACGCAGCGGGCCCGGGTTCGATCCCCTATCGGGACAAGTATCCTGGGTGAGGTTTTTTGGGGGGGGTCTTTTCTCACCTGTAAGATAAATGTCAGGAAACTCTAAGGCCCAAACGGTTTCCGAACACCATCTGTCCATCATTATCATCAATACCATATTCGCCTAATTAGCTTAAGTTTAGTTTAAGGCCTCTCCTGGCGCATCATTACCATCATCATCAACTCTCATATCATCGGGGCGGAGTAACCCCGCCTTCCAGGCGCCCCCAACCTCAGAAGTGGGTTACAATTACGTCATACCAGGAGAGAACACCAGAAATGTCGAAATGACAATCTGGGGCATTTGGAAAAAAGAAAGAAAGAAAAAAAGGCACTTAGTTTTTTGAGTTGTGTGCTCTTGTGGGCAATATAAATTTTCAAGCATATGAATGTATACAGGGTGCTCTAAAATTCCCCTTACAAACTTCTAGGCCTTGTAGAGGGGACTGAGTTGATAATAATTAGAATTGGAAACCATGTCTGGAAACTTACCGCTTCCGTGCCGTTTGAAAGCATGTTTTTAACGCGACCGCTTTTACAAGTAATTTATTATGAGGCGTGACACAGTACATCACTTGTTTTACAATTGAACTCATTAATAACCAAAGAAACAAAATGGAAACTGAATCATGACTTACATTAATAATCCCGGATACACCCTCCACGATCAATTTTTACAGTTTTCAAAATTTCGAAAAAAAAAAAAAAATTTGATGAAAAAACACCAAGTCTTGGAATACGCGATAGGGAAATTTTCAATTTAGACGAATCGCGAAGCTATTACTTGTTGAGACACGTGACCGTCGTTCAGGCAACGCTTGTTTTCAAGCGGCTGTATCACGGATATGGTAAGTTTCCGGACACTGTTTCCAATTCTAAAAACTATCAACTCAGTCCCCCCTCTACAAGTTCTAGAAGTTTGTAAAGGGAATTTCAGAGCACCCTGTATATTTATTTATTCAATCCAGCTTTCAGGATAAGTTATATTTATAATAACATTTTGACTCCATAAAGTTTGTTGAGGAAAAAGTTTATATACGTAAAATGATTTATATGAGTCAGTTATTATATTTTGAACCTCTACAATAACAAATAAAATTACTTACTTACTCACTGGCACTATCGAACCCGTAGGTTCATGGCCGCACGGACATAAGCTCTCCACACATCCCTATCCTGAGCTAATGCTTTCCAACCATTCCCTGTATAATCTACTTCCCTCAAATCATAGTTAATGTTATTCTCCCACCTCATTCTTGGTCTACCAACTGGGCGTTTTCCCTCTGGCTCTTTCCTACAAGAAGCTTCCATGCAAGTCTTTCATTTCCCATACGTGCAACATGTCCTCCCAACGCAGTCTACGAGACTTAACTGTTCTTATTATATCTGGTTTCCTATAAAGACCATGTAGTTCATTGTTATGTAGTCTTCTCCATTCACCTGTCTGTTCATCTCTCTTTGATCCAAAAATTTTCCTAAGTACTTTATTCTCAAACACTTGTAATCCTCTTTCCTCTCTTAAAGTAAGAGTCCATGTTTCGCACCCATATAATATAACTGGTAGAATAATAGTTTAACAAATAAAATTGTAGAATAAAATTTTAGAATAACATTTTAGAATAAAATTTTAGAGAGTTCTAATCAATTTAAATATCTTGGATATTATCTCTCTATCTGGGATGAAAAGGATATCCCTGAAAAAATTACTAGTTATAATAAAAGTTTGGGAATTATTAATCAAGTTATAAAACCATTCCTTGTACAAAAAAAAAAAAACACCAGATTACGTTTATATAACACTTTGGCTAGATCAGTGTTGACCTATGGTAGTGAAGCATGGACACTAAAAAGACAACATGAAAGCAGAATAACGGCTTGTGAAATGAGATTCATGAGCAGAACAGCGGGTTACACCAGATGGGATCGGAAAAGGAACACCGATATCTTAAAAGAATTGAAGACTACGCTAATTTTGGAATATATTAAACAGTACCAACTAAATTGGAAACACCATCTTGAAAGAATGAGTTCAAATCGGATCCCCAAAGCTGTTTATAATTATATACCAAGAGGACGAAGATCTCTGGGCCGTCCTATGAAACGCTGGAGAGAAAATTTTCTATAGGACCGTAACAGGCCTTGGCCTAATACTTGGAAGGAAGAAAAAAACAATAAGAAAGTAATTATTCTTCTGCGAAACATTATTTCTGTTTTTCATCTCTTTAGAATGCAGCTTTCTGGTATCATTGTTTGAAGTTTGCATATTTATGGAGCTGATTGTTTTGATCCCATTCCAAATAAGTGGTATTTATTATTAATAGATCTTCTAAGTTAGACAAATGGAGATGGAGAATTTCCATCAGGAAAGAGAAGTCTTTGACATGATGAGATGCATTTCATGGATTATTAAGGGTTGCTTTACTCAGTAGTTCAGATGAAGTCATCTCAATCACAAGATACACCAAATACAATTTAGGAACAAATTACATATAATACTCCTCATTAGACACTTCATCATAGATTATTAATTTCAAGATTCAAACTCCAGAGCTTCTGTAAATAAAATGATCGAAAGTTGCTCAGACTAGAAGTTGAAAGGCATTTTTGCAGGTCCATGGGGGGTGATGGATGAAATTTCTATTTTCTACAGTTTTTAAGGTACATACTTGATGTTTTGTGCATACATTCATGCCATAATAGGTAATATTATATTAAAGTTTTATGCTTCTATCTTATAACATCTGTATAACAAACATCTTTCTGCAAACTGCATCATAATCTTTCCTGCTGAAAAACTCATTTTTTGTAAAATAATGTATCATATAATCTTTTTTCATCACCAATATAGCATGAAACAATGTTTCTAATTATTCAAAGCATGAACATACTCGTTAAATAAGAAAAAACTTAGTAATAGTCTTTGAGTCAGCCACGGTGAACTAGTGGTTATGCTCCTTGCCTCTGGTCCTGAGGGTCGTGGGTAAAAACCCGGCCGGGGTCGATTGGTTCTTTTAGGATGAAAAAATTTAAGGAGCAAGTCCTCTGGGAGAGATTTTAAGCCATGAGTCCCAAGTCTGAAGATTTTCAGGCTCATAAAATATTTTCAAGCCTGAATAAAAAGGTCTCTAAGCAAAATTTACCGACCTCATCATCCTAGTAATATCTTAGTTGCCTGCTAGATGTCTCACTGAGTCGGTATGCCATTCATGACATCTATGGGCAAATAAGCATAACTAAATTAACTCGGTCTAGTAACTCGTAACAAAGGAAATGCTTAGGCTCAACATTAGGTTATGCTATTGTAGATAGAATAAACTTGTGAACTTATCTGATGCTAATGTTACATTGAAGCAAAGTTAAGCAGCCTATTCTAGAGTGTGAGGAAGAAGTTCCACATACACCATACATCGTATAGAAAAATTGTTGTATATTGGAACCATAATGTAGATGTCCCATATGTACTAATTTTCTTCTAAATATTTTTAGTTAACTGTCATTATGTCAAAATTACAAGTTCCCTTTATTCCATGTTGTGCATTCAATAATGCACGTCTCAAAAGCACGAATAACTTAAAAATCAATAAACATGGATGTATGTCGTTTTGCTTCTCAGGCATGTATATAATAATATTAGTGGGTTGCATGGTCAGACAATGGTCGTGAGATGTTTTCATTATGGCAAATGATTTTATGATTAATCAATGTTTTTATTATTCGTTTTTAAACATCTTAATGATGGACAAATTATATTTGAAAAGAAATACCTAGGCGTATATTGGAGGCCTAGGTAGCTCACTTGGAAGAGCATTGACATAGAGAGTCAAAGGTACTGCGTTCAAAGCACAGTCTAGGTGTATATTTTTCTTTTTAAATATAATTAATCAATGTGTTACAGTTTTTAAATATACCAGAAATGCAGAAAGAAATAAAGAATTTAAAATCATGAAACTCTGCTATTATGGATTATAGGGACTCTTTGTCATCCAGACTTCTCTTAAAAAATGTCAGAACAAAAATAAGTACACTTGTGATTCTTCTAGTTTATATATGGATATGAAACATAGTCTCTTAGTTAAAGACAGGAGAAAATAAGTGTTTGAGAATAACTTGCTTAGGGTTAAGCCTGAATATAAAGAACTATAAGCAAAATTTACCGTATTTTCCCCATCCTTGTACTACCTTGGTTTCCAAGATGTCACTATGAGACAGAATGCTGGTCCGAAAAACATGTATCCGAATACAAGTGTAACTAAATTAATATGGTTGAATTTCTCCCCTGTGGTGGGAGAACGCCTAAATCTCATTGAGAGACACAAGGACTTACAAAAACAAACAATTTTGGAGTAAAGAGGTCAACAGACAGGCAAATGGAGAAAACTCTATGTGCTCATTGATCTTAATAGGAAGAAAGATGTAATAAGAACAGTTGGGTGTCATTGATTGTGATGGACAGGGCATGTTGAGATGGGTAAGAAAATTTGTTATAAGAAATCTAGTGAGAATGTACCCAATAAGTAGTCCAAGAATTAAGTGAGAGAGTAGCATTAACCACGATTTTAGAAGGGCCTACAGTATCTTACGGAATAATTTGCAAATATTAGCTCTGGATAAGGATGTATAGTGTGCTTGTATCTGCAGTCATGAACCTTCAGATTCAATAGCATCAATGAATTATTGCTTCAATTTTAAAATATAATTAAATTATGTATTTTTATTACAATGTAGGCTATTAAATAAAGTATGCTACTTAATTTTCATAAGTAATACCACGAGTGATTTCCAAATTATCGATAAATTCACGACTCACGAAGTGAATTTATCTAGAGAATTTGGAAATCAAGAGTGGCATTTGTTAGGACTATTTAATGAATAAAATTAAGCTGTTTACTCACAAATGATTGTTTAGCTATAGTTATTTCAAATTATTTATATATTTAATGTAAACGGCGATGTTTGGAAACAAATCAGAAATGTGAGGTTATGTTCATTCGCTGCTGCTTGATTATATTATTTATTGCCAAATAAGATCGCAATATTGTAAGAGTGCACCCAAGTGGAGAAATAATGAAACACATCAAACTATATATCATAATCAACATTACGGGTTATTCATTTATTTTTTAGTAAACAACTCGGTAAAATCAAGGAATCTTTTCATTATTTGCTATATTCAATGTATTTTTTGGAGAAAAATAATGCTTTGACCTGTTCAGAACATTAAAAAAGAGGAGCTTTCTGTATCACAAAAGCAGGATCTGATAAAGAGAAATCGATAAAGAGCGAGGTGAAACACGACTGTCATTGGTTGTAAAACAACATTCATTGAAACGTGATTGGTCATTGACTAGCATTTGTAGCATGAGTTAAATAGTCCCTATAATTTATGCAAGACTCTAAGCTGATTTAAATGTTATTGTTACAGTTTTTATATTCAGAATATTAAAATGTGATAATGTCTCCTAAAGTATTCTTATGTTCTCCGACTTAGAAGCACTTGAAATGTTGAGGCATTTCAAAATAAAATAATGATTACTAGGGCATTCAATAACTAAAGGCAACACTGATACGTATAACATCACAAAAAATTTATTTAGGTTAATTTTGACATGACAAAACTTAATTTATCATCTCTTGCCAAGTTAACTATATGTTGTGTTACGAATACATAGATTATTTTAATTATTTCTTAAAAACAGGTGAAATATGAAGCATTTAGACATATTATATTGCATGATAGAACTTACAATTATAGCCAGGTACAAGGTAGGACAATGCTAACTGCAAAATCTCTGCTTTTAGACTGCAGGAATGTCAGTACAGTTAGTTCAGACTGTAGGAATGGGAGTACAGTTAGATTTGGTATATAAACCTTGGAAAATAGATGAGTCTTGGTCTTTTTGAATCCAGAGGCAGATGGGTAAGTCTAAATACCATTTTTGTTAGTTTATTCCTTGTTTTTATAAATGGAGTCAAGTATCTTAAATAGTTTAATACTAGTTTCAGAGTGTGCAAACTGTATTTCAAAGTGTAAGAGTTATTAGATAATTATTAGTATGTAAATTAGGGTAGATTCGTAACACCATCTCTCTCCCTCTCAAAATTCAGTAAAGTAGGAATGTAGGTTTTCTTAAATATAAGTTTAGATTAGTGAGTTATGTCTATAAGCTCTTAAATTTATGTAATAATTTATGATAATAATAAAATGGCTAAGTTAAGAAATCGGTTTATTTATTCATGAGGGCACGAATACCTTGTAACTAACTTTACCTCATGCTCGTCAGCTTGGCTAGTTCAGGTAAGTTAACTTCTAATCCGTAAGTTGAAACTCACGCTACCAAACCGCCCAATTAATCCATGTTCCAAAGGTCTCTTAAGCCCTTAGAAAGCCTTCATTTCATAATATGTTGCCTGGAAGAAACGCACTCCATCTGCAGCATCATTTCTGAATATCTCTCTCATCTGATTGATCTAGAACTTTCTGGATATCAACTCTTGATTGAAATCAAATGCCTCGTAAAGGTTTTTTAATCTTTGAGAATAAGTTACAGTCACAAGGGCTTCTCTCTGGCGAATTTGATGTTCGAGCACTTTCCAATTCCACCTTCTAAACAAATTCTACTGAACATCCTTTTAGTTCAGTATTACTTGCTGAATGAGAAACACGGTGAATCTATTTACAAAATATTGCTCTTTTGAGACTTTCAATATTACAGATTTATACAAACAGACGAAAGAGTGACGATCTTTCACCGTAAAAATACAACCGTCAAGAAATGCGGACATGGGTTCATTTGGGGTAAAATTTTCCGGAGGTCAAATAGTCCCCCATTCGGTTCTCCGGGCGGGGACTACTTCAGGGAACCCATGCCAAAGGCTCAAACACAGGGACATGTTCCTAGGAACATGGATTGTTAGGTCTTGGACTCTTACTTTAAGGGAGGAAAGGAGATTACGAGTATTTGAGAATAAAGTTCTTAGGAAAATTTTTGGACCAAAGAGAGATGAACAGACAGGTGAATGGAGAAGACTACATAACAATGAACTACATAGTCTTTATAGGAAGCCAGATATAATAAGAACAGTTAAGTCTCGTAGACTGCGATGGGCAGGACATGTTGCACATAGCCTATGGGGAATGAAAGACGTGCATGGGAAACTTCTTGTAGGAAAGCCAGAAGGAAAACGCCCAGTTGGTAGACCAAGAATGAGGTGGGAGAACAACATTAACTATGATTTGAGGGAAGTAGATTGTACAGGGAACGATTGGAAAACATTAGCTCAGGATAGGGATGTATGGAGAGCTTATGTCCGCGCGGCCATGAACCTACGGGTTCGATAGTGCCAGTGAGTAAGTAAGTATACAACAGACTGCTCAACAACATACGGTCTACAATATTACAATGGTCACCACTAGGATCGCTGATTTACAACAGTGTTGCTATTACTTATCAAATGCCCTAGTATATTCCTGAGTAGAATTGGTTTGTTTGAAAATAAACATTTATGTAAGAAATTATATTTTGTCATCAAGTTGCTTAGTTTTTCAATGTGTATTTTTAATGTTGAATGTAACATTGATGTATAATTAACATATTTTAATCATGTTAATTGTTTCATTGAGATTGTAATATTTTATAGGTGTGAGTGTGAAATGTTACATTTGTAACTCAAATATCAATGAAAAATGTGGAGATCCTGCAGATAAAATGAATATGGACGCAAGGGAATGCAGTGCTTCTGTTCTTCAAGAAGTAGCCGACAAAGCACAATCAACATTAGGAAAAGTCATGAATATAGACATTCCAGAAGGACAACAATCACAATTTGTTTGTCAGAAAATTAAAGTTTCTGGTAAGTATTATAATTTGTGTGTATTGTTAACTTTATTAATTTCACTGACGAGTTAAGTCCTCAGAGTCTTTTCTTCCATTTGACTGCAATTAAAAGAGTTACATAGATAGATCATCGGTTGATTAATGTCTTTGACATTGTCCGATTCCTAATAGCCAGTGTTCTCGGTCCATCCAATCTCTTGGTTGTAGATGTTTCTCCTTCATATATAAACATATTCCCTGACTCCAAGAGGTTTTAGGTCTTCCTCTGCTTCATCTTCCCTCAGGTTTCCATTCCAAAACAGATTTTGGTAGTCGATCCTCTTCCATTCGCTGGACATGTCCATACCATCTTAATTGCTGAGTTTTAATCTAATCTAAAATAGTGTCTTCAATCTTCATTTTCTCCCTTATAACTGAGTTCCTCATTTTTTCTCTTCTTGAAATTCTTGCAGCGCTTCGTATAAAATCAATTTCCGTTGCCAAAACGTACTTATTTGTTTTTGTTGTTAATGGTCAAAGTTCTGCTCCATAAGTAATGATGCTTTTAACAATAGTATGATATATATTCATTTTATTCTTATTACTTATATTTTTATCCCACAATATTCCATTGAGGCAAGCAATTGCAAATTTTCCTTTATTATTTCTATTTCTTATTTCCTCTTCATAACTCCCATTTTTATTTATTTTAATTCCTAAATATGTGATCTCACTACAAGATTTTATTGATTCTCCAGTCTCCAAAATTAAATTTTGTTCTTTTTCACCAATTGATAATTTTTTTTTTCATATTCAAATTGAATCCCCATTTTTCATATTCTTCTATTAATTTTCTAGTCATATATCCTAAATCTTTATAATCTTGTGCAATTAACAATAGATCATCTGCAAAATGTAAGTTGTATAGAGTTTTGTTGTTTGAAATAGGAATTCCCAAGCTTGAACATTTTCTCCTCCAATTAAAGAGTTACATAATATGATTTTTAAACTAATAAATCTATGAAGTCACATAAATGTTGCCTGTAAATATACACAGTTCAAGTTATTAGAAAAATAAACATTTAAATCAGTGTATCAAAAAATGAAATCAATGTAATTTTTGCCAGTTAACCTTTATGGATTCAAGTACTGTTTAAAACTAGAATAACATTTCTATCAGAGAATTAGAAGTAAGAACAAAATATTGATCAATACAGAAACAAAGTACAACTACAACATTACATTGTTAACTATGAGCTACAAAAAAAATTATTTTAACTAGAACCACAACGTGCACATCTTGGATCGAAAACCACAACATGGGGTCATCATCATCATCTTCACGATATAGGCTCCATGGCCTGTTCCGGCTCAATACTCCATCTCTTTCTTGGTCTGCCAGGATCTTTTGTCCCTCGTGGTTTGTACATCCAAGCCTGCTTCGGAAATCTGTTGTTATCCATTCGTTGCAGGTGTATTTAGTTTGTCATCCATTACATGAATATCATTGTCTTCATTATACCTATATGGCGTCTTGTGCACAAACCTTGTTAGAGATTTGTGGGATTCTCTGCCTTCTTCAGTGAGTGAGTGAGTACATTTGTGTTCTCCAGATTCTGTGGCACAGAAGGACAAGTTTTTCCACCTTTTCCTACAATTGCTCAATTAGATTAAGGTAAGTTCTGGATATAGGTCAATTCATCACTCAATATTTAATATTAGGAAATGATATTTTGAGGTTATTTTAATTATATTATTTTTAGTCTGATCATCTTACCTCAATATTAATGTTGATTTGTTCTTGAACATGTTTCAAAACAATTCTGTTTTATCGTCATTGTGGTAAGATGATCAAACTAAAAATAATATAATCATCACTCAAGTTTGACATTCTTGCAGCATATATTTGGTTTGCTGTACAGTCTGAGATCTAACATGATCATAACATTACTAGAGAATTAAGCGAAAGTTACAATATGTTCATGGATAATATCACCTAATCTATTGTATGTATCTCCATTTATATGGGACAATAACCAAGGCTGTGTTGTAATTCCAGCCCATGCCATAATGAAACTGCCCCCAAATCTGCTTTGTTTAATAATGATAGCTGGAGCAAATCATTCACTAAGACATCTTCATGCATGTATATGACCATGCTGCTACATGACATGGCTCTGAGCAAATCTCAGCTGGGCTTCTTTGTGCTGATGGTTCAAACAAGGGGTTTGAAAGAAGGTTCTAGGTCTCAATCTGACACTTATCAGGCTCTTTCTTGCAGTCTATTCAGAAATGACCACTCCAGTTGTCATTCATATTTTTTTTAATACAACTTTATTCATAAGCATATTCCATCACAAAATTGCAATACTACATGCTATTTGGATTTATAATACATTATTGAAAGTCTTATTTTACAATATATACACATAATATTGACAGAGCCTATTCTATGTTGGTTTATTTGCATACAGTTAGTGTTGTTTGTGTTTTTGAAAAAAGTATTGTCTGTTTTTATTTTGGTTACTTGATGCATGCATATTAATAGTCTGTATTTTATTTATATTTCATTATGGTGGCCTGCAAGGTAGGGCAGTTTTTATCAAGTGAGGAGTGATTTTTGCATATAATTTTATTCTGGTTATATATATTTTTTTTTTATTGCAGATGAGCCCATGTAGGACTAAGCAAAGTACTTAGAGGCATTTCCTATGAGCCCAAATTTCTTTCATTCTTTTGCTATGAGCTTGTTTTCTATCATCTGTCCAAGTTGTTCCAGTTTTTTTCTTCGGTTTTTCCTCTTGGTCAACTTGCCACTTATTCACCTTAATTCTAAATATATCTCTGTTTGGGATATCTTCTTTAGTAATTCCTGCCAATTTTAAGTCCTTCTTGACTTCATCAATCCACTTCATAGTATCCACTGGAGCTTTACTTCTGTTTTCGTAGAATTCCATCATCTGTTTTGTAAGCCTATTTGAGTTCATTTGTTTAATATGGCCATAAAATTTTAACCTTCATTTTCTAATATCACTATGAATGTCTGTATATATTTTTATTTCCTTTTTACATCTGAGTCTAAATGCTTCACCTATGCCTTGTGGACCTAAAACTTTTCTTATAATTTTGCATTCTTTTTTCACTATATTTTTTTTTCTGTTCAAAATTAATGTTTCTGCTCCATAGAGGCACTCTGGTTTAATTACACTGTTATAGTGTCGTAATTTTGTATGTAAATATATGCATTTTTTATTGTAAGTGTTGTGAGTAAGCCGAAATGCTGTTTCCATTTTTTGACATCTACTTTTATTGGCTTAAGTTTCACTTCCATTTTCCTGAATTATTTCACCAAGATATTTAAATTATGAAACTCATTTAATTTTTCCATATTTGGTTTCCAGGTATTTTGGTGCTTGTTTATTGCATGAAATATATTCTGTTTTTTCAAAAGAAATCTGCAGACCAACTTTCTCTGTAATGTCATTTAATAATTCAATCTGTTTTTTGTGCTGTTACAACATCACGGGTTAAGATTGGTTATATTTATTATAATTTACACAATTAATGCACTTGTATTGATTTGGAGATGCATTACATTCCTTCAAACTGTGTTCCCCATACAAAGTGGGCAAGTTAGAGGACCTCTGCAATTCTGTGCTCTGTGGTTATATCGGCTACAGTTGAAACATCTGTTAACTCTGATGTAATCCTCTATATTACAGATTTGCCAACCAATATTAAGTTTTGTGTTCAGAGATTCTTTCTCATTTCATTACTAAATCTCTCATGTTGTTCTTCTTACTCTTAAATACAAACTTTGGTTTGATATCTCCCTGAATAAGATTTAATTCTGAATTTTGTATGCAATTAACTGCCTCTGCATTGTGTATTGTTACCTCTTCTGGTATGTTATATACTATCATATTAGGGTTACTCAATTTCTATGTATTTACTTCCAGTTCATTGCTACAATGTTTGTTAATTTCATTATTCATGAGTTCGTTTTCTTTTTTACTCTTTGTTTTTATCTGAACTCGACCATCCCACTGACAATTAAGTTCGCTTATTCTTGCTTTCATATTTGTTGGGTTTATGCTTCTCCTCAAGATATTCTTGATTCTTTCTGGTGGCTGTCCTATTTTTGATTTCACCAATAATTTGTAGTTCTTTCCCTTGTCTCTCCGTTTTCAGGATTTCTGAATACAGTTTACTTAATTCTGTAGAACTCACTGTAGATATGGTTGTGCACAAAGCTGATAAGACTAGATATATATCCTTGTTATAATTAGGGACTTGTTCCACCAAAGGGCTCAGATGGAATTTAAGGAGATTCTTTGGGGGTGCAGTTAGCGTAGGGGCTGCTTATGATCTGGAGATCTGCCGAGCTAAAAAAGGGGAATTATGTCAAAGGAGAGCTGAGATACAATAAATAAATCTTAAACTCTATATTTTACAATAATCAATTGAATTGGTGTTTATTTGATGAAAATCTATATTTATTAATTAATAAAAATAAAACTTAGTTTTATTTGATTTTCATATTTATTAAGATATAATTCAGTGACAGCTGTTTTGGTACACTGTACCTTCTTGTCTTTGTTAACATGTCTGAAGAAGGTACAGTGTACCGAAACAGCTGTCACTGAATTATATCTTAATAAATATGAAAATCAAATAAAACAAGTTTTATTTTTATTTAATTAATACCTATATTTTACGCTTCTAATTAAGTTAGTACAAATCAATTGACGTAAATCTAACTCTTAACTATACTACGGGCTTCTTATGTGTTGTACAGGAGAGAGAGAGAGAGTGAAAGAGATTTGTGGTTGGGACTATGCCCATTTCGACCTAACATTATTCTTAAATATTAACTTAGTTCCTAATCTCAGTTTTTAAAGACATTTAATTATTTATCAAAATTTAACCATTTGATTGATTCCTACCTGAACCTCATCAAGAAAAACGGTGTAGACTTACCTCATGCTGGTTCTTCAGAATAATAGACCCAGGGTCAAGTCTCTTTGATATTTCTATACTACTCTCACATTGCCCTGCTTTCTCCACTGACTCTCTCTGTCCAGCAGTATGTCAAAGCTATATTTAGGAACTTTACAGATAGTTTCCCTAAATAGACTTGGCCTCAAATATCATTATTAATATTTTCTGTCTTTCCATATTTCAACATCGGGTTTGAAATAAAATATATATTTTTTTAACCTATAGTACTTCCTATTTGTAACAAACCTGTAGGCCTACTCCCGTTTTATTTTCATTTTATGCCCTTGTCCTGGCTGGATCTCTTGTATCCAACTGCCTCTCTATACCATCTGCACAGCTTATGGATGACACAAGAGCTTACATGAATAATCCTGGAGACAGTGTGAATGGAATGGGCACCTCCAATTAGTTAAACAGATGTTTTATTCAAATATCTCATTGCTGTTAAAATCTGCATACAAATATTTCTTTGGTTTCAGCAGTTTGTGAAACTTTGCTACATTATTCAGAAAGACTGTAACAAATCAATATCTCTATTCAGGTTTTAAACAATACTTCAATAAATAAATGTTTACTGTCAATTATTTCACTGTTAAAATATTTAATGTGGGTATTTAATTCAAGCATATGTTCCTCTGTTTTTGGCAGTGAGCACAAGACCTAGGGGCATGTGTGTGTATATGAGTGTGTTCATGTGCTCATGCACAATAGAGCAGTTTATGTGCACAACATTTTTTTTTTTCAGGCTGATATGTCATGTATTTTATCCATGTCTAAGTTTTGTATTTTCCATAATTTTATTTTATGGAGAGCATAATTCTATGATGTGCAGTATAATCAACTCAAACCCCAGTTTAGGCGTATATTTTTCTCTTAAAATATAATTTGACCTTCAATGAGAAATTTTAAAATTATAATAAAAAAATCAAAGGAAATGAAAGATGTATGTAAATGTTAGTTAATTTAATTCTTCCTAGATGTCAACATTCTCTCTTTTATGGTGAAATTAAATGTTTCTTACCTCTCCTCATATATATTTTCTAAATTGATCGCGATTTCGAGACTATAACTGTCTCATCATCAGAACTTTGTTGGCGACTGGTGTTATGTCGATCGGAAGAAACTGTTCTTCTTCCCTCTGTTGGTGGACCAGTCCACAGAGGGAAGAAGAATAGTTTCTTCCGATTGACATAACACCAGTCGCCAACGAAGTTCTGATGATGAGACAGTTATAGTCTCGAAATCGCGATCAACTTAGAAAATATATATGAGGAAAGGTAAGAAACATTTAATTTCACCATAAATTAAATCTCATAGTGATTAATTCCTATAAAAGTTAAAAATAAATTCTCTCTTTTTCCAAAAAATATACATTTCATGACATTCATTTTTTTTGCAGATAAAGAAGATAAAACAAAGTTAATAATGAGAGGGTGTACAATTCTGTCAACTGTAGCCGGAGACCCATGTTCTGTCGGAATTGAAAAACTGACTGCTGGAGAAGGAAAAGTTGAATACTGCGGGACATGCAACGAGGATTATTGCAATGGTTCAAGTCGTCAGACCTTCACAATGTTTCTACTGATGGTGCCTTGTTTTACTGCCATCGTTTCCCATTGGATCAGCATATGAAGTAATGTTTGCTTCGGTTTACACTGAATAGAAGTTTAATTTCTGCTAATTTAGACCTTGATTATGATGAAATATAAATTTCTGTCAGGCTGATTTTGGATTGGATGGTCTTTGTGGGTGATCTAAATGACAGAGATGATAAAAATGCATTAGTAAAATTTGATATAGATCCAAAGAAATGCTGAAAATACTTAATATAACTGAAGATATAAATGATAAATCAACTCACAATATTCAGAAAAGTTTGATAGAGAGTGATTTACTTAAAATACATCATTTTTACATAGAAAAATTTCCCTAGATTTATTTTTTCCAATATTTATTTATTTATTTTTTGATTGCAAGTGAGCCCATGTAGGACTATGCAAAGTACCTAGAGGCGTTTCTTTTGACTCTATATTTCCCTCATTTTTGGCTGTGGGCTTTCTTTCTCTCTTCTGTCCATATTGTTCCAGTTTTTTTCTTGGGTTTTTCCTCTTGGTGAACCTGTCATTTGTGCTTCTTAATTTTAAACATATATCTGTTTATGATATCTTCTTGAGTAATTCCTGCCAATTTTAAGTCTTTTTCACATCACCAGTATTTATTTTGTTATAATTATTTATATTAAGATGATTGCTAATGATAGTTTACAGGTGGGTTATTTTTAGTCAAAGTGTATCATTCAGCTGATACCAGAATTTTAAACGAATTTGTAAATTATTTTCAATCCTTGCAATGTTCATAATTTATTTCATATGTCAAATATAATTAGTTTTTATTAAATAAATATTAACATGTCCTATTAGATGACTGATACAAAATGACACTCTAATGATGAACTTACTTATATGGAATATTGAGGGTATTACAATTATTTCAATTTAAAATATGAAAACAAAAGTAATTTTGTATTCAAAATATATAATGTGTTTGTAGCTTGGCCGGACCATTCAGCGGCGGCCTTGGAATGGGTGTGTATTAGTGCGCCTTCCTCCAGAGTTTCACGTATGTGACCAGAAAATCATTGGTTCGGAGCAGTACCTACTGAGCTAAAATTACAAATTACTACTGTACTAACTTACATTATATTATTAAATATTTGTTTAACAGTAGGTAAGTCGAACTTCCTCAAGATCCAAGCAGCATATAATCGAAAACACTAAATCTGAACCCTATTAAAAATCTTAAATTAGTAAGAGGAAATCATTTAAACTGTATGACAAATTTTTCCTTATAATGAATTTCATTTGAAAGGAAAAATGTTGCTCAAAATGAAGATAATATCGCACTTAGTTTTGTTTATTGTTAATTTCAAGTGTCAATAGATAAGTAATAATATTATTCCAACTGTAAAGAATAAAGTGTACTTATCAAATCTGCACACATGACAAGAATTGAAGGACAACATCACGAGAGAAATATAGACAATCAGTCAACATGAACTTTTGCGAGTAAACCAGAATTGTTTTTGGAGATATAGGGAATGTGTTCGCGTACAAGGTCATCACTTTCAACATCTGTTGTGATGCAGACAAGCCTAATGTAATATAATACAGTAGTCATTTGTAATTTTAGCACAGTAGATAGTGCTCCGTACCAATGACTTACCAGTCATGTTCGTGTAAGTGTAACTCTGGTACAAGTTGTGCCAATACTCACAGAGTCCAAGGTCACCGTGGAATGGTCCGGCTGAGCTACAAATGTATTTATAACTAACTGGTTCTATCAAACCCATAGGTTCATGGCTGCATGGACATAAGCTCTCCACACATCTCAATCCTGAGATATTTTCTTATCATCCCTGCTATAATATCCCAAATACATACCAACAAAAAGTAAATATTATATAAACTTGCAGTTATGAAATAGTATGCCATTTGCATTATTACTATACTTGAAACAGTGAAGCAAATTAAAGTTTTATTGCCTCACTTCATATTCTTCTCCTTCTTCCTCTTAGACTAGTTTCGAGACCTTCTTTGGTTCCATCCTCAGTATTTTCATGTCTTTGTCTGTTGAAGATTCGCCTCTTGCTTCCTCTGTTGGTAAACTGAACAACCTTGTAAATTAAATAATTTTCCCCAGGAAGTTCAAAGTTCATTAATTCGGTTTTCCGGTTTTTTTAATGTAATTTTTTCCCAAACTGTTAGTTCTTTGGGTTTTCTATTTATTTTTAATAAAACGTTTGAAAAATCTAATAAAACAAACAATAAAGCCAAAGAACTCATCATCATCATCATCATCCAGGGATTAAGCCTGTTGGCTCGTTCCGGTTTCATGAAAGCTAGAATTGTTAAAATTGTTCAGATCATCTTTTGTGTGGGTGACCGACATTTCTCCTTCCGTGCAGTTTATAATTTAGCAATAATTTTGGAAATCTTCCTTCTGGCATTCTATCAATATGTTCTTTCCAGTTGTTCGTATGTTTAATTATTCAGTCTGTAAGTTTGAAAATATTTAGTTCCTTTCTTATATCTTCATTTCTTTTCTTATCCAGCAGAGTATATCCTGCTATATTTCTTAAAAATCTCATCTCAGCTGCTTCCAATCTTTGTTCTTGTCTTTTAGTGATCGTCCAACATTCTGATCCATACATCAATACAGGAACAGCCATTACTTTATAAAATTTAATTTTTTTTCTTTTCTTCTGGTTTTAAGGGTTCTTTTAATAGTGCCACACATTACATTAAGTTTATTTATTTTGTCATTAATATCTTCAATTTTAACATATGATAAAATGAAACCTAGATATTTAAAACTGTTCACCTACTCTAAAATTGTATTATCAATTACTATTTTTGCTCTTAAGGTATCATGTCCTTTAAATGCTAAAATTTTAGTTTTATTCTTTGAAATTTTTAAATTGTACTCATGGTTTGGGGAAAAAAAATCTACATTCAAAAAATGGAAAAGAGAAATTAATGAACTTTGAAATTCCCGGGGAAAATGATTTGGTTTTGAGGTTCTTCAGTCTACCAACAGAGGGAACAAGAGGTGACTCTTCAAAACAACAACAGTTGTAAAAATACCGAGGATGGATATAAGGTGAAGTGATAAAATTTATCTAAAAAATAATACCTCATTGTGTAATTCCTTAAAAGTTGTTTTAATCAAATTAGTGTAATACAAAAATGAAATGCAAATTGTATCACAACTATTAAAAATAAATTTTTATAATGTGAAATAGTTTTTTTTTTACCTTTGTAATCAGAGCTTGAGATGAGACAGGATGCAGCAGGTTGGCATTCCAGTTTTTTTTAATGCCTTGAAAGCATCGCCTTACTTCTCAGCTAGAGAGGCATCATACTGGAATTGTTTTTAAACTCAATTTTGATTTTAAAACATTTCAAAATTTTATACTGACCAATAGAATTGTGATCAGGTGATCTAGTACTGAAATTCCATTAAACAATTACAAGTATATAATTATAATAGGCATGTACCAAAAAATCAATACTTTTATAGCCCTTTGCTTGTACTCTATTATGTTTTAAATTGATTATCCTTCCTTGCAGCCCATTTCTGACTGGTTTTGTGGCTGGTTCATTTTGAAACATGCCCTACAAGAACTGAACTTGTATGGGATAAAATGCAACAGGCTCACCTTATTCAATTAGTTATAGGCCATGCAAGGGATTTAGAAGAATATCCTTGAAGATCAATCCAGTGGCAGAGCCTACCCAATGTGCTGAGTATCGTAAATTCTCTGCCAGACATGTGCTAACAAAACAATCTCACTTGTATTACGTCTGAGTACAGTCAGTTGTAAATTTTAGTGAGAAGGGATGTGTTGCTATTAAATTATAAACAATACCAGTAGTTCATAATTTTAATATTTTGTACTTTTGCATCCTGTTGTTTTGAAATTGTAGAGTGACGTGGATGTAAATTATTTAATAATTTTGAAGTATATTGTTTTATGTAACTCAGTGTCTCTCACATTGTCAAAGTTAAAAGGAAAAACTGTTCACAGTTAAATTTGGGAGATAATTGTACATATATTGACTTAGGCTTTCACGGCCAGAGTTACTATGATGATCTTGTAGAAGATTTCCAGGCTGTTGGCCGTGGTCTTGAAGCTTGTAGTTCCCCGATGTTTCGCCAGAGACTGCGTAGTAACGGACCGCACAGAGAACACATCATGGATAAATGTATAAATAGTGCAGGTAGTCGACAAAATTGCCAGTCTCAAGACAACCCTTGAGGATGCCGGACGCATTCTCTGGCAAAACGTTGGAGAACTACAAGCCTCAAGTCCACGGCCAACAGCCCGGAAATCTTCTACAAGATTATCATAATTGTTCATGTTCACATCCGTAATAGGTTATAAGAACATTAATAAAGGAAGAACATTTATGTTTATCTCATTATTTTCAATTATTATATTTATAATATTTTTTTAGAATTACGTGAAAGAGGAAGAAAAATGAAGTTTGTCTTAGTTGTTGACAATGTTTCATACAAATAAATAAAGCACCAACATCAAATTCCTTGAAAAATTAATAATAAATTACAATGCAAGGTTGGGAAGTGGTTATTACAGAAGCAAGGAAATGTTTAAAAACCGAGCTATAGTGAGGTTTTTAATTTCACAGATTCTGTAAAAAAACTTCACAAACGTGCGTTGTACATTATTTTTTGCATGATGGCATTTTCAAAATAATAAATAATAGTAAAATAATAACATATTTGTTGAAAATATTTGCGTTCATTATAAACAAAACAACTGACTAATGTTAACAGTGTGGGCAATGTTTATTAGTTCAAACTACAGCAGGCCGTGACACCAATCAGTATAAAATGGCAGCAAGTACTTATTTATTGTTTTATATTGTTTCAAATAAAGTTCAGTTCATTTAAAATGCAATGATTTGTTTCGTATAATGTATATTAACACTACCTTTTGGATATATTTTCATATAAAAATTGTACATAGTATACATAAAGGGCAGTGGTTTTACTTCCCGCATGAGGTTGGTAAGTTATTTAGGTTGGCAACCCCGAAATATAGGAAGTTGAACTTTCAATTTTGGTCGCCATTGCTATAAGTATGACAAAATGCACTATCATGCAAAAACAAAATATACACCGAGAAAAATCACTAAAACACATTTATACGATTCAATAATAAACTGATATACAAAACCTACATAATTTACACAATATTAGCCGGAAATAATCATGCAGTTTTGAGACTTCCACCTTACCATCCCAATTTAAGTCCCATTTAATAAATTTGGGGAGATGTAACATACATAACAAAAACCACACGGAAAGAGAAATGTTGGATGCCCACACAGAAGATGGACTGAAAAATTTTAACAATTCTAGCTTTCATGAAACCGGAATGAGCCAACAGACTTAATCCGTAGATGATGAAGAAGAAGATATAACATAGTGGGTTGGTAGTAAAAATGCAATTTTTAAATTTAAATATTTGACCAGCCTTATTTGCTAGTGGTCAGATCTTCTGACTACGGTTTATGGGATCCTGGGATTGTTTCTCAGTCATATCACAGGAATTTTTTTCTCAAAGAAAATTATTCCTATGGTCGCATATGGTCTGGATTTAGGTTAAGTTTAGATTTAAGGACTCTCAAAGCTGTGTCGGTAAACTTTGAATATATTAGTAAAAGGAATGTGAAAACATATTCAGTAAAGACAGCAAATGCGAGTAGTGGGAGATAGAGGAATCATGGGGAAAATAATTGAGAAAAATAAAAATAGTGATGAAGATAGTGGTCATTAAGTTTACCAAATGGAATATGGTGATAGCAGGTCATTTGTAGAATTTGAAGACTGTTAAAAATTTGTATTAAATGTGAAATTTAGTGCTTATTTAAAACTTTAACAGACTGCCAATTGTTTATAAAAAATACCTTGTACATAAATATACAGAGAATGTACATTGTCTGCGGATAAACAAGAGTGTATATTATTTAATAATCAATCTGTGATTTTAAAAATGTTTACTATGTAGTGACTGTATTTTCACTAGGGGCGTGTTAGCAATGACATGTGGTCTTACTTTTACTGGCCAGGCAGTTATCTGGTGAGTGCAAGACTCGCATCTATGCTCCCTTTACAAATTCCATTCATCAGGATTCCTTGCTATGCCTATAACAGTATCCCGACTCCTTTATTCTGTTAAGTTCACCTTGGAGTATTTTGTCTTGTTGATCTGCAAGTGTAGTTGAACTTGTTAGAATTGTCCACATTATCTGACTGAAGACTAATGCTATAAGATTCATTGTTAAAACCGTTGAGGTGGAGAGTCATAAAATAAAATAAGATAAAATATACCTTCTTAGATAAAATCCATCGTCCTCAACTTATAAAATATGTAATCTTTATGCCCGTAGGCCTTTCAGAACATCCGTTCCATCTTCAGCAGGTCACTCTTCGCTACAACATTCAGTATGATGGTTGATGCGGCTGGTCCTAATGTGGCGGTGTCATCAACCATCATACTGGATGTTGTAGCAAAGAGTGACCTGCTGAAGATGGAATGGATGTTCTGAAAGGCCTACAGGCATAAAGTTTACATATTTTATAGGTTGAGGACGATGGATTTTACCTAAGAAGGTATATTTTATCTTATTTTATTTTATAATGCTATAAGGTAACAGTAGGTCCTGGTGTAATTATAGTACATAAATGAATAAAAGAATTGGAGAAGATTTCTTTTTCTATTAATTTTAAAAAAAATAATCATGCAAGGAATTTTACAAATTATAATAAAAGACACACAATTAATCTGCCATTAGTATGGTAAAATATTGTAGCAGGAGTAGTGTAGTGGGGTGAAATTTTCTATGTCACTGCAAGGTTAATTGGAGAGTTTTTGTGCTTATTTGTGGTATTTATATAAAATAAACTTTTTTGCAATGATGTCTTGAATGAACAATGCTTAGAACCAATTATTAAGCACATTCAACAATACCAGAAAACTGGATGAATCATTTGCGACGAATGAGTTCAGACAGAGTTCCCAAAGCCATGCTTTGTTATTGCCCAACAGGGAAGAGATCTCTGGGCTGTCCAAGAAAATGCTGGATACAAAATTTGTCAATAAGATCACAACAAGTCTCTAGACCTAAGACTTGTACGGATGACAAAGAAGATAATTTTTAGGTTCTGCTAGAAGAGAACAAAATTCCAGTATTGGAATCATAAAAAATTCTCCTTTTTAAAAGACTGGTATCAAAACCACTAGACCAAACACATGTTCATAAAATCATAAATATCCATACAATAATGAAGGTAAAGGCAAAGTGACCTCACTACAGACTTAAGGAGGATCTTGGTGTAGTAAGAGTTTAAGGCTCCCATTTTTTTTCTAGACAATTGGCACTTGTTAGTCAAGTTTTCAACCTGCATGATAGCTGTATTTACCCCCTGAACAATGATCTGGTATTCATTTCAGTTAGAGCCTAAGTTGACCCTAGAGCCATGGTGCTGCCAGAGAGTTTGAGGAAATATACAAACTCTTGGCCTCGTGGCTTGTATATAACTATACCAGTAACTGAAACAAAAACTAACAAAATGGAATAGAATCAATATTCAAATGTATTGAGCGAGTTGGGTCAGGTGATAGCATTTGGAACTTGTATTTGGGATGTGCCAGGTTCAAATGCCAGTGCCAAACATTGATACAGGTATCCCCCCCCCCAATTTTCCCTTTTGTCAAGGCTTGTACTCGGTAGCAATATGAAAGCCAAAACTTATTTTATCATATCACGGTCTCATAATTCAATAAATTTAATTTTAATGATCTATGGGAACATGGAAATACACTAAAAAAATTCATGGCTTACTAGTTGCACAAAGTTAGATATGATCTTAGAATCAATAAATGGGAATTTAAAAAAATATATTCCAATAAAACAAAATAAGAATAACTATATCATAAGACAATCAATATATTTGATTTTACATCTCACCTCAAATTTTGTATCCTATCCAGAACTAGCACTAGAAACTTTCCTCATCGTCAATAACTCAATCAGATGTCAATTAATGATGAGTTAAGTTCCATGAAACTAGTCCTGGAGAAGATACAAAATATGAGGTTAGATGTGAAATCTGATTCATTTATTTATTGTATAAATAAAATGTTGTATCATTTTTTAACAATTATCTAATTAATTAAGATTTTATCTGTACATTCTTACTCTTATAGTGTTTTTGTTGAACATATGTTTCAAGGCTTCTGAGCCCCATCGTCAGCAATTACAGACTGATGATGGGGCTCATGGAAGCGTTGAAACATGTGTTCAACAAAAACAACCATAAGAGGTAAGAATGTACAGACAAAATATCTTAGTTACTAAATAAACCTCTTAATGTTACTTCCTATTGTATTTTTAAATATCTATTTAATGTAACACAGATTCTTACATATTGTCAAAATTAACTACTTTGCACCTATGTGCATTACATTGCTTCAGTAATGAAAAAAAAGTTTCAGATTTATTTGGAGGGAAGTCCCTATTCATTTTCATTATCATCATAGTACATTCATGAATTTAGGCCATTTGTTGACCTATTTCAGCCTCAAGAGAAACACCATCCAGAAGTCTTTTGAGTGGACGTCCTGGTCTTCTTCTTCCTGCAGGTTGATATCTTAACATTTGTTTGGGTATCCTGTGATGTTCCATTCGATGAACATGTTGCATCCATCTTGACTTATAATCAGAAATTTTATTTTCTAAAGGTTCCATGTGTAATTCTTCTAAGATGTCTTCATTTTTTTTTGTGATCTAGTAGTGTGTATCCTGCAGTCCTCCGAAGGTATCTCATTTCAGCAGATCTAAGTATCTGCGTATTCATTTTACTTAGCATAATGATTGGGGGATTTCCCTCCAGATGGCTCTGAAATGTTCTCATTATTATAGCAATGTAACCCCCATAAAAGCAAAGTAGCTAATTTTTGACACTATATAAACTACATAAATATAACATATATGAATGGTCAGTTTTTAATAACAATTTTTAATCCTTTTGTTTAATGTAAAAGCTCTGGAATGTGGATTTCATTGAAGAATCTTACTGAAAATTTAATAGATGAAGTAATTTTTTTAATATTGGGAGTTGATTGATCATTTGGGTAAGTTGAATTGTGAATTCCAGTTATACTTTATATACTTAGTAATAATATAGATTTATATAATTAATTTTCATTGCTTAGTAGTAGCTTTTCTGAAGGAGTAATACTGTTATAAATTAAGTAATTTATTAAAATATAAATAAAAATATTCTACTTTAGAAAATTTATACTAAAATGATTAAAAGAATATGATGTAATTTTGAAACATATGTATTTAATTGAAGTTGTATTGATGTGTATTTGTCTTGCTATTATGTAGCTGGTCCTATTTCTGAAATTTATATTAAGCGCCTAAGTGTATATACAGTTTTTAAGGTGATGACTGTAGAGATGGTTTGTTCAAAATCTCCTATTTATCCTACCCACTCACAGACATTTGCAGTAAAAACAATGTTCTTGTTTATATCAAGATTATGATTATAATAAAGCTGTAATACATAATTTCAACTGCTACCTAGTAGTTTTGATTTTTTCCTTCATCAATTTTCTTTCTCAGAGAATAATTGAACATCAAATTCTCTTTTGCTTATTTAATTTGAATTTTTAATGGAATAGATAAATTAATTATACATGTGCATAATGCCCTATTAATGTACTTACATAACATTTGTCATACAATTTTTCACATACACATATATATTAGTAATGTTTGTATCCCATTTATGTTGTAAATATCTAATAGCTATCTACCTACTTATTTTAGGAATTCTCATTATTACGTATATTCATTAAGGTAGAATTTTTTATCACTCACCTTATTTTGTTCTTATTATTTGACTATAAACTAGTTTCGGAACATAGTTTCTGTTCCATCCTCAGTATCGTCATGACCGTTGTTCTGTCGTCTTGAAGAGCTGTCCTTCACTCCTTCCATTGGCTGACTGAAAAACCTCGAAACCAGGTTTTTCAGTCAGCCAATGTTAGGAGCGAAGGACAGCTCTTCAAGACAACAGAACAACGGTCATGACAATACTGAGGATGGAACAGAAACTATGTTCCAAAACTAGTTTATAGTCAAATAAGAAGAACAATAAAGATGAGTGATAAGAAATTCTACCTTAAAGCTATCTATCTACCTACCTACCTACCTACCTACCTACCAATTTCGTACTTCACTACTTACTCATTTATTACCTACCTACATCCCTCTTTAATATTCTATTCATATCTACTCACAGTTGTGTTTCTTTATATATATATATATATATATGTATATATAAATATATATATAAATTAATAATTCAGTTAGAAATTTAAAACCTCATTTCATAATTGTAGATTTAATGATAATTTATATATATATATATATATATATATATATATATATATATATATATATATTTGGAAAGAGACAAAAATATATAATGGTAAAACATTGGTGGAATCTGTTGCAATATGTGGACAATCAATAAGTACTACATGAATAGACTAATAGCTCTAGAAATGGATTATTTATGCAGAAGTGCCAGAAAGTAAAAATTAGAACATGTCACAAATAAGGAAATTGGAAACATAATGGAAGTAAAAGAAACCATAATTGAAAGAATTGAGGAGAAGGAATTAAAATGGTAAGGACATATTTCAAGAATGGAAGATGAGTGATGACCAAAACTACTATATCAATGGCAACCGACCAGAAAGAAGAAAAGAGGGAGACCAAAGTTAACATGGAAGGAAAGCATGAGGATTGTAATGCAAGCAAGAGGGCTTAGCATTGAAGATGCCCAAGATCGTAGGCTTTGGAGGTTTGGCACAGGTAGATGATAGCAGATGTAAAAACCCGAAGATAGGTAGATGTATGTATATGTTAGCAGTGGCTTGTGAAGTTAAGGAACTAAAGTCAGATAAGTTATTGAAGGTTAATAGCAAGAACAGTTGCTGAACTATTAATTCACTTAAATGGGCATTAATAATATCTCACTCTCAGTTTAGTAACAACCTTTTTGTAGCTTTGAATAATTTTCAATACGGCAGCGACCTGATGTAGCACATTTGAATTTTACTTAAAATTTATACTTATATTTTGTGATTTAGGCAGCTCCATAGTGCAAGCGGTTGGATGCTTGCCTTTCACAGCTGGGGTCCTGAGATTGAGTCTCGGTCACTCCATGTGGGTTTGTGGTGGATGAAACGGAGCTTAGGCAGGTTTTTCTTGGGATTTCTCCTGTGTTCCCCTGCCACCATGTTCTCCATACTCATCTCATCCATTTCATTTTATTTTATTCATCTGGCCTTGTGATGGTGTGTCAGATGGTGGTTGGCTGGCACACTTGTCATTTACAGACCTCTATATATAGGGGTTCTGGACACCCAAAAAACAGATGGCAGGATGATGTTATAAAAGATATATTATAAATGAAAATTGGAAATTGGCCAGTCTGTATGCAGAATAGATCAAAGTGGAGAAAAATTGTTGAGGAGGCCAAAACTTCAATGAGGTTAGTCATCTGCTAAAGAAAGAAGATATATAGGGGTTCACCTCATCTCATCCCTCGACCCGACCTGAGTTGGATACAAGTTGAGGATATTTATTTATTTTATTATGTGATTTGTTTGGTAGTTTAGGAAGTTGAGGAGGTCAAAGCATTCCTTCATTCAGGTTTTTGGCTATTTTAGCACAAATGCATGTTAAAACAGGGTAAATGTTATAAACTATTTTGATTCTTAAAGATTATCTTTCATCATATTTTTTGATTACTTTTCATGCTGCCAACATTTCCTTCTATTTTCCTTCTACCGTGACCTCTTATAAACATGTTTTGGTACTACATTCTATATCATTAAATCATGTGATTTTTGGAACATATTATTTCAGCAATAACATTCTTAAGTCTAATAACATTCTTAGGTCTTGGATCCTCTACCCCCAATGGAATTCGAGATGACACTGATACCCACTGAGCCACCAGAATCTGATACATACACAAAACAACACTAACTAGGAATTATCAAACTACAGTGCCATATGATACAGTACAATAAACATCACATTGTGGCTAGAGGTATCAAGAAATAATTATCCACATTTAATAACAGGGCAGGATTTTCTTATTATACCTATAGCATAGGATGCAGAAGCTCTCAAAGATTTAATTTTATAATAAAAATAGTTAATTTTATAATAAAAATACAATTTAAGAATATCTACATCTAAAACAAAAATATTAGCTCTGAAAGGAAAATGTGCAATAAGAACAAAAATAATGTAATTATAGACCAAGTTCAGAATTTTAATTATTTGGGATGTCATTTAGGCAATGACAGAAATTTAGATAAACACACTAAAATGCAACGATTCAATTATCTATGTGGTAAAATTAAACGTACTTTATGGAATAAGACTAGAAAAGAAACTATTTTGAAGTTTTACAAAGTATTGGCAGTTTCATCTCTTATCTAAGGATGTGAAACCTGGAGATTAACAAAGGCAGATAGTAAACAAATAGAGGCTGCTGAAATGGAGATGTTGAGAGCAATAGCAGGATACCAAAGAACCGATAAAAAGAAAAACGAAAATATAAGAACAAAACTTAATATGATCTTGTAGAAGATTTCCGGGCTATTGGCCGTGGTCCGACCATGGCCAACAGCCCGAAATCTTCTACAAGATCATCATAGTAACTCCGGCCGTGAAAGCCTAAGTCAATATAGAACTTAATATATTTAATCTCTGTGAAAGAATAAAATATTATCAAAATGCTTATCTTCAGCACGTATTACGAATGAATGAACAGCGCATACCAAGAAGAATGTATAATTATAAACCAAAAGGGAGAAGAATATTGGGAAGACCATTGAAGACATGGAAGGACCAATTTGACCTATAATGAGATCGGAACAGGCCATTGGGCTTAATCCTTGTTGTTGATGATGATGATGATGAATAAAAATAGTGGAAATCAATGTAACATAGCAAGAAAAATGCACTCCTAAATAAATTACTTACCAGTATTAATAATAATTAAGTTATAGGCCCAATGAGTTACTCATGTTCAAGAAATTATTAAATTATTTATAAGAGGAATAAATTTAAAATTAATTACCAGTATATTATTTATTTATTATTCTGAAGCTTTTTTTCTGGTTTTTCACTTATCTGAGCAAACACAGGATCCATTTCATCATGATCATCATTTCATATCATCTTGTGTAGATACAAAAAGGAAGGCCGAGTTAACGAAATAGTGGAGGAAGCTGAGTTTGCAGTGAAATGGTCAGAACACTATGTATAATTGAAATCAGTAAACTTCTTTAGAAAAAAAACATAGAATTGAAAAAAATACAGACTAAAGATCCTAAACTCCCACACTATTAGTTGTGTGGTTTAAGACATGATGCATTGGTGCAGAGATATGGGACTTGTTCTGGTTTGAGTCTCCATGGAGAAGAAGTTTTCTTATGGAATTTTGGCCAGTATGGGACCAGTAATTACCAAGCGTTATGAGGAATAAGCAAACCAAGTATAACAACTGGAGATCCAACATCCTGACCACATCTCACCTGTATACTATCTGGATGTTTGTCCACCTCTGTTATTAACATACATGAATTTGAGACGTCCCGCGCCGTAGCCGAGCGGTTAAGGTAGGAAGCCTTGGCGCAGAGCTACGGGACTTGCGCTGGTTCGAGTCTCCATGGGGGAAGAAATTTTCTCATGGTATTTCGGCCAGTATGGGACCGGTGCCCACCCAGCATCGTGAGGCAATTGGGTAGCTACAATAAGTAGCGGCTCCAGGTTGAGGAACCAGCTATAACGGCTGGGGGACTCGACATGCTAACCACATGTCACCCCTACACTGGCTGTTGATCATCTACCTCTGTGATTGACACATGTGGATGTGAAGGGCCAGCAGCCGGCTGGTAAAAGGGCAACCGCTGAAAAGTGGAAAGACCCTCAATCGGAATCGGAATTTGAGACCAGCAACTGGCTGATAGGCCAAGGGCCTTATAGATCTATTGCACTATGGATTTTTATATTATTTATTTAAATTATAACAAAATAATATGATTTGTTATAATAAATAATGCAATTTTTTGATACTTCTAGCCCAGACATGGTATACAATACAATATGAATACTGTTTAACCCATTGGAGACTTTTAACGAGTCTCCCTCGTGAGCAGGTAGAAAGTCCAAACAGCTCCTCCACGAGCTAGACTCGTTGTTGTGTTATAACCCCCACTGTAAGAAGTTAGGTTTTTTTAGTGGTTTAAATTTTCGGTTCACCATCAGTAAAATTTGTTGTTTGTTTATGTAAAGTAAATATGTATAGGCCTAGTGTATTGTATAGTTTATTTTAGTTATTATTTATAGAATAGTAGACTATAGTTGTAGGCATTTATTACGGTAAAATATAAATGAATATAAATTCAGTGCTTATTTGTTAAAATTCACAGTTTTAATTTTTTTTTTTTGCAATATGTGCGTAAATAGGAGAGAACGCATTGCTTTTGAGAAACTAAGTGAAGTAGTGGATGAAATGTTATGTGACAGTGATTGTAGTGAATTATCATGGAACGAAGATTCGGACGATGAAATAATATACAGTGACAACGTAACCGTGCGTGCTACTGATGGTAGAAATACTAGGTGAGTTTTGTCCATTTTTTATCTATAGTATTTTATAATTTACAGGTCGATATATAACTATGATAATTAAAGAATATACGAAGAACTTTTCCTGATTTTATAATGTATAGGTCTATGCTTATTTTATTTCATATATTTATTTTTATTATGTACAGTATTATATTGCATTTGTTATTTTTTTCGGTCTTGTTTGAACATATGATTTGTGTTTACTTTCAAGGCAATGTCCAAGAACTTTTACAAAAAGATGGTTTTTGAATTGTTTGTCAACTTTCACAGCGTTGAAAATAACAAAACATAACGGTTTACAATGCACAAAAGAGGGTAGCAGGCAGGCCACATTCCTTTGCTATTCGTAAAAGTACAAGATACTAAAAGAAATTCAGGGGTAAACAAAATATCTGAAAACATAAGTGATAGAACACAGTATGTGTATTTTATATTCTAATTTAAAGTCCAGCGCAGCCGGAGTAGCGGTGAGGAGATTTAAATGGGTTCCCAGTGAACATGCTAGGCGCTTTAAACGTGTCTCCAATGGGTTAATTATTTCTTCACTCACCTCATACTTCTTAACTCCCAAGCAGACTCGAGTTTTGTCACTTCATTTATGACATTCTCAATGCTGTATTATGTTCACAACTGATGTCCATTAGTTGAGAATGTCACAAATGAAGTGACAAAACTCGAGTCTGCATGGGAGTTAAGAAGTATGAGGGGAGTGAAGAAATAAATAAACAATATTAAAATAAACCTCAGAGTGTTATTTCCTATCTACATAACTTAATACAATATGAAAATTATGTATTTAATCAAAATCAAAGTGGGAGGTAACACTATGAGGTATTTACATTAATGAATGAGTTGGAGAAAATGTTTTAACATCTCACCTAGTAAAATTGCATGTCTTCACGATACCAGTTTCAAAAGTATAATTTTACTTTCATCTTCAGTCAAACTCCAACTGTTGAAATTTCACCATTTGCACCATCTTCTGAACTGCCATTGATTTTCGACACCAGATGGCAGTTCAAAATATGGTGTTAATGGCAAAATTTCGACAGTTGCAGTTTGACTGAAGATGGAAGTAAAATTATAGTTTTGAAACCGATATTGTGAAGACACACAACTTTATGAGGTGACATGTTAAAACATTTTCTCCAACTCATTCATTAATTTATATTTATGTTTGTGCAGAGATCTTGTCTAAAAGCCTGTAAGAAGTGTTGCTGTGAGAAAATTATTTTGAAGCAAAAAATCTCTACAAATCTCTTAAAAATGTAAATATTTTGAAATATATTAAATTGGACATTTATAAGCTAAATTTCAGTGCATGTGAATTAATAATAAGGAGAATTAAGTGCTGTATGTGTATATATATGATCAGTGGCCTGTATCATAAAATATTGATAAATATAGATAATTGCCCAGTACTGGCAAGTATTAAAATTTAAATATAACCTAAAAAATACATTATTTCTAGTTTATATTTTATGAAATAGGTCATGGTGTTTCTGTTTAGAAAAATATTAATGTATTTGATAGACCACACTATTTATACATTTTAGTATAATTTGCAATATTTAGTGCTCAGAAGGACGAAATAATGGTACGAGCTATTCTTAATTGTAGAAAATATATCTACTGTTATCCCTCCATATTGTGTATTAATGTACTCACATTATGTTAAGATTCATTGTCAGTATTCATATAAAGTAGAAACAATCTTATAATACTCAGATCAAAATGAGTTGTAGTTGTGTAATTGTTTTCTGCAATTAAAGATTTTTGTTAAGTAAAGTTGTTAGTTTTTCATCCATTAAATTACTTTGGAATCATTTCATATATCAAAATGAGATCTTGATAATTAAGTGTTGAATTGTTTTCCCTAGTTCTCTTTGTTGAATGATATGCTACTGAGCTGTTTAACATGTATTTTTGTTCCTTGATTGTTGAAAATAAGTCATATATCATTGTAATAAATAAGATGAGTCTGTTTTCATTTAACTTCATGAAAGTTGAGTTCTTTTAGGACTTGTTTTAAAAGAAACTTCTGTTTTATCTTCATTTGTCCTTTTAATGCAAAGTCCATGTTGAAAATCCAGGCAAAAACAGTAGAATCATTCAGAAAACAAGTAAGTAATCAAACAATTGCAATATACAGGATCACTCACCAATAATATCTAGAAAACTTAGGACCAGTTCTGCAAAGAAGTCTACTTAATTACCGAGATCTTTATTTTTAAATTTATATTTTTAGATGTTTCAATATCAGTGCCAAATCACGAGAACTAATTCAATGAAAAAGAAAGTAGAACAAAAGAGTCTGATGCAATTAAAGGGTTCAGGAAAGTAACAGGCTATGCCCATATTTACCAAATCAGAAATTTCACGGTCTTGTGAATACATGATACCTATGAGGTATTTTGTACTAATGAAGGTAAAGGTAAAGTGATCTGACTACAGGCCTCAGGAGACCCTTGGGGTAATAGGAGGTTAAGGGTACCACCTTTTAGACAATTGCTACGAGATGTTAGCTGGGTTGTCAGTCCTACATGATGGCTACCTTTACCCCCAGGAAAAGCATCTCGTACTCATATTCTGTTAGAGGCTGACTCGTACAAATATGAAAAATGGTAAATATAAGTTCTGTAAAATAACTGTAATGTTGTGGACATACGTGTGAGAGAGAAGTTCGTAAAAAAAAAAAAAACTATGGTCCTCTAAATTTGTTGACGCTGGACTTAACTGATTGTTTTCATCTATTCTTGAATTTGATTTGTAAATAAGCCAGATACCAGATACCTTACTGTTTGCAGACGACCAAGTTCTAATATCTAGTTCAGAAGATGGTCTACAGAAATCACTCATTCAGTTAAATAATATTATACAGAAATATAATTTCAAAATATCAATAAGTAAAACGAAAATCCTAGCTTTTAAGGGATCAGATACCGTAAGAGCTAAAATAATTCTGGAGGGGAAACCCATTGAACAAGTGAACCATTTTAAATACCTGGGATTTGAAATCTCCTATTTTAAAAATGAAGATCTATTTAACAAACTTAATAAATTTAATTAAATATGTGGAACAATCAAAAGGATATTTAAAAGCACAAGAAAAGAAACAAAACTAAAATTTTATAAAGCAGTGGCAGTCCCCTTACTATTGTATGGTAGTGAATTTTGGGTTTTAACTAAAAGAGAAGAGAAGATCATAGAAGCAGCTGAAATGAGATTTCTGAGAAATGTGGCTGGTTGCAAACTTCTAGATAAGAGAAGAAGTGAAGATATTAGAAATGAGCTAAATATCTTTAAACTCTTAGATAGAATAAAATAATCTAGAAAAAACTGGAAAGAACATATTCAAAGAATGGAAGATGATCGATGACATTCCCAAAATTATACTTAAATACAAACCAAAAGGACGCAGGAATGTTGGTAGACCGAAGAAGAGATGGATCCAACTTTTGAATGAGAATCTATGAGACCAGAACAAGCCACATGGGCTTAATCCGTGATTGTTGATGATGATGATGCCAGAAGTGATCCCACTACAGGGCTTAGGAGGCCCTTAGGGTGGTAGGAGATTAAGGGTCCCATCTTTCTAGACAATTGGTTCAATACGTTATCGGTGTGTGATCATTGCTCTAGCCCCAGAATATGCAACTATGACTATACAGCTTGAAGCATATTGCCTTAAACAACTATGCTATGGTACACCCCAAAATATTCCACAAACACACTTTAAATTCTACTTTTTTTTTATTTACATAGAACATGTTTCCAGAAATGTTAAACACAAACTGAACAAGTTTGTTCCAGTGTTAGCATTTGAGACTTGAATTTGGTGTAAGTAGTGTAATTATTTCTTCAATTAAAGATTTCCATTTTATAACGTTTTACATTAATATTTAAGTAGTGAATTGGTTAATTTAATCAACCTGACTGAATTATTTCTTATGGTTTTGATCACTTGATCAAGACAAATGGTTATTGTTTTCCAGTGGTTGGATTTTATTAATCCTCTTACCTCCTAGTAAAAGTTTGGATTCTTGTTTGCTTGTGTCAGATCATCTGCACTGAAGGAGATGATCTCTGTCCCTTATTGAGTTTGTGTTACAAATGGTGTTTTATGTTTCTTTTTTTCTGTAACTCCTATTTTGTTGGTATGTTTATTCATAGTCATGACCAGTGTTGAGTCTAAAGAGAGGTGTTATTTCTCTTGGTAAATATTTTATGTATTGTTGAATGTTTTCATATTTGTAATCAATTGAGTTAGTGTTTACTTGATGAAAACCCATATTTATTAATTAAATAAAAATAAAACATAGTTTTATTCGATTTTCATATTTATTTCATATTTCTGAAAATCAAATAAAACTACGTGTTATTTTTATTTATTTCATATTTGTTCCCAGACAATTCTTCTTGAATAAATTTTTGGCATTTTTTGTTATTTTATATGTTGTGGTCTCTTATTCTTCAGTCTATTGTAGTACCATATGTTGTGTTGTTTCTTGGGATATGGCAGTGCCTTTTTTTTTTCCCCCACGAAGTCAGCATGCTCAATTTCTTGTGATGGGTTCTATTGTATTGTCATGGTTTTTCCTTGTGCTGGTATTGACTTAAGATGTATCTTATTCTATGGTGTTTGTTCTAATTTTAAAGTTGTCTATGGCTTCTATAGCTATATTTAGGTCTATTAGTAATGCTATTGTTTTCAGCTAAAGATTTCAAGGCTAAAGGTTGGATTACTATAATGATGAATTTTACCATTAAATAAATAATAAAATTGAAATTAATTAATTGCTTTGGTGTTTACTTGAAGAGAATCCATCATGAATTCAATGAATAAAACCATCAAAGTGTTATGTGATTTTCTTAAGTATTTATTTTCTTTAACATTCATAACAGCTGTTTCAATATATTGTATGTTCATCAGGCAAATGTTATAAATACATTATTCATGACATTAGCCTGATGAAGATATAATGGATTAAAAGCGCTGTTACAAATGTTAAAGAAAATAAATATTTAAGAAAATCATATAAAACTTTCATAGTTTTATTTAATAAATATAAAATTGAAATTACGTGACACTATATATTGAAGCATCTATAAAGTAATAAGACAAAAAATGAAAAATATAACAGAGTTGTGATTAATATCCAAAGATATGGTATAGCCTCAGGTATTGCATCATCAAATACGAAGTAAATGATTATTTATATAAAAAAAGGGTTTATTATTTATAGAAAATTCAACTGGTTCTATATTTATATATAACATTATTCTAGTAATATCTTTAATTTCAGATTTAAGCACTTCTACTACTATATGTTTATAATATGGAAGTTATATTAAACTGATAAGTTACATAATATAATTTGTTACAAACCAAACCCACCAGTTGTGATTTTCTGTATTAATTTTTTTTAACCCTTGAATTGGCAATGTATCCTCAAAGATGGTTTCATATTTTTTAATGAAGCAGTTGAAAAACAAATTGGCAGAAATTATATAAATCTGTGCCAAATTACAGAAATGGTTATGTATTAGTTGTTTTCATTGTGGTCCAATACATTTAAATAAAGTGGTATGCATTTTCACCAATTTAGGGGTTGATTATTAATTACCTGTGTATCAATTATTATAAATTGTGTTGTAATTTGAATTATTTCTTGACCTGCATAGCATGGTGTTTAGTTTCAAACTCATACGTTAATGAGTTTGTAAATTTTCAAGTTGTTTTATATTAACTTATATTATCTGTATAATGTACTTTCTTCCTTATTTATTGTGTTGTATAGCACTCCTTAAAAATATATATTTATTTATCAAAACAAATCTAATAAATGATATTCATTTTTAGGAATTATTAATTTTGTATAATTCTCTCATCCTAATAGTGGTAATTAGTAATAAACAAGACAAACCTGGAGTCAACATATCTCACAGCTTGTTGTGTTCTATTATGGAAAAGCTGATGGCATATCGAAAAATGTTCAAATAGAACTCAACAAGTTGTAAGGTAAGTTGACTCTGAATTCAACTTATTTATAAGAAGAACCTCATAATGTTTCTCCCTATTATAATTTATTAATAGTGGTCTTTAGATTTAAAAATTGACCAGTGGCAGCTCATGGAATTAGACAATGGTAGTTGGATTTAGAAACAAACCTATTACAATGCTTTTTATTAATATTCTACATGTAGAAAATATACCTGTTCTGCTTTACTTGTTTATTATGCAAAGTGATTCTCCTCCTGTAAATTTTGTCCAATTGTTGAGCTACATTTGTAGTACCACAGAGTGCAAAACTAAAAACAGTTTGGATAAAACCTATGGGAATAACCCTAAAAAACTGTTGAATGTAATAGTTAAAGATTAAATGTTCTTCCTTTAAAAGGTAAAGTGATCCCACTACAGGCCTCAGGAGGCCCTTGGGGTTAAGGTTCTCACCTTTTCTGGACAATCTCACTTGATGTCAGCCGGGTTGTCAGCCCTGCATGACGGCTGCCTTTACCCCCAGAACAAGCGTCTCGTACTCATTTCCATTAGAGGCTGACTTGACCCCAGGCCCATAGTGCTTAACCCCACTGGGACTCAAACCCTCAACCTTCTGGCTTGTAGCGCAGTGCTTTAGCCACTACACTGCAGCATGCCTCTAATGTTCTTCCTTTATTAATATTATTGCATCCAATTAATATTTCAAATTATTTATAAAGGGATTCATTATTTTTTTATTTCAAATTAAGATTTATTTATTTTTATATTTATCAGATTTGAAGTTTCATGCTTTTTTTTTATTTTGTCTCTCAGATGATTTAAATCTTTCACTTGAGAGTGTGTAAAAAGATTAGAGTGCATTTGTCATTTCTGTCAGTTTTATATTCAGATTTGGTGGGTCTTTCTAAAGTTTTTATTTTCAATTTCTCTTCAATGGAAAATAAAGGAAATGGGTTAAATTGTAGAAACGTTACTTTGTTCATTATTTTAAATTCTTAGAGAAAACAGTAATACACTTGCCACATATTTTAATTATCCCCACTGGAACTTACATTCCCAGGTTTACCAAGGAAGAGCAGCATGTGCACACATACAGGGAAAAGCAATGAATATTTATTCCTGTCCATATTGAGATAGATTTACAATGAGCCATTTCGTGGCTTACTCTATGTTGGAAATAACATGTTTTAACCCTTTAGGTGCCGTGAGCTGATTAGATCGGCTCAGATACTCCTGTTCATTACCTGCCAGACAATATATTTAAACTACTTGCAAAGCCGATCACATCGGTGGTTGTGATTTAAATCTCTGACACAAGAGATTTTACCAGTGGCATGCAGAGGATTAAGAGCTTGTTTGGATTAAAAATAAATTTTTAAAAATCTTAATAAGGAAGAATTTATTTGGAAACTGGTGGTTGCATAAATCTACACACTTTGTAGGAACTACTCCTGAAGTTACCAGACATTTGTTTTACTGCCACCCTTGTTTCACATAAGAAAAAGTGGACCTAGTAGAAGAGAGGAGTAATTTTAAGAGGAGATTCCAAGAGGAGACTAAAGTAGCGTTAGTCAATAAACACATTTATTCATACTATGGTGTTATTACAACTACAAATTTATTACACAGTGAATGCACATTCAATATGTCTTCCTCCGAGGAGTGATTTTGGAAATAAACAGGATGAAAATACTACAAATTATGAACAAGAAGAAGAAAGAAGAAATTTATTACAATCTTCAACAGTCCAAGTTGTGGTGTTAAAACAGTGGTAATTGCGACAGTTAAATCAAACTAGATTACTAATTAATATATTTGACGGATTTTGTTCCAAAATCAGGTGTAGAAGAGAATAATCTAGTATGAAGGATGCTAGGTACTATGATAAGATTAAGATAATCAGAACTGTGATATAAGTTCAAAATAGCTGCACTAAATACGTATATAAACCCATACCTTAAATATGTTACAGGGAGAAATGAGTGAAAATTCTATTTTCTATATTTCGTAAGTAGATATTAGAGATTTTGTACGCAGAAATCTGTATACATTAATATGAATGCCCAATATGTTACATTAGTAACAGTGCAGTACTTTCGAGTTTTATTTTTCTCATTTTTTTTTATCAAATTTTATCTACTGCTACAAATTACCTATTTACAGACCTGGAAAAATTATGCAGTATATTAAAAGTGCATATAATTTAACAGTTGCATCTAATTTGAATTTTGAATGTATGAGTGACCTAAAAAAGTTGAATGAAATCAATTAAAAAAGTTTTCATAACCAAATATTATATTTAATTTTTCTTAATTTCAAAGTATTAATTTTATTAAAAAATTACATGTAGTAAAAATTTTGAGCTTTACAACACAACAAATACAGAAACTTAGTCATATAGAATTTAAATGTGAGTAATGCACTTAAATATTGGAGTTTAGAAGGATTAAGTTACTCTACGACTGGAATTTAAATATGAAATAATTTTGACACTTCCATGCATCTTATAGCTTATAAATTTGGCCAAAGTGAGAATTTTGTTTTGAAAATGGCCAAATTTTCACCTACTTCCTGCTTTAATTATACAATATATTAGTAAAATAAATTGGTGTCTCTGTATAAGTGTTCACAACTATAAAAATAAAAGATTAACATAATTAATAATTAATTAAAATAAGTATTTTTTAAATATTGAATATGAGTTTCAAAATTAAACAACAGTACATAAACTTGAATTTGTATGCATTATTTGAAAAATATACTGATTTCAGATTAAAAACCTTTTTTAGAAATATAGAATGTCTTGTTATTCATTCATTCATTCATTCATTCACTCACTATATTTTATGCATAAAAAAATATTTAACCCTTAACCGGAGTTGTGCGTTTCTTATTCCGTAAGTGGAGTTGTGGGATGCAAAGAATTACCAACATAAAATGTGATATTATGTACAGTTGTATTTGTATTTATTGTGAAAAATAGAATTATAAAATAGTTTGTTCATTTAACTAACTGATTGTGGAATAATAAGTATAATTTGGGGGAGGAAAATTCACTAAATTACAGGATATAGCACAAGTGTAGGGAAAAATAAAACAATAATTACCACAAACATCTTTACAATGAATTTGTCAGATTTGGTGCTCACACATTTTTTTCACTGAAATTTCAATATACTTACTGTTGCAATCAGTTTTATCTCCTTTCTTATAAATTGGTACGATAATTGATTCCTTTCATTCATCTGGAAGAGCTTCTTTTTCCCAAATCATACTAAGCAACTGGCGTATATTGTCCATCAATTTTTCTCCCCCTGATTGTATCAGTTCTGCTGGGATCTCATCTGAACCTGATGCTTTATACATCTTCAATTTTTCAATCGCCATTTCAACCTCTAATAAACTTGGTTCTGCGACTAACATTTCTGCTGTCTGTAACTTATCCTCCTCAATGTCCTGTTCTGTATGTACATTTAATAGCTGATTAAAGTAATTTTTCCATCTATTTAGTATACTCCTAGAATCTGCAATCATATGCCCATTTTCATTCCGAATTATGTTTGTTCTAGCCTGAAACCCTTTCTTCTCTATACTAATTCCCTGATATAATTCTCTAATGTTCCTATTTTTTGCATTCATTTCAAGATCATTAATCTTCTCTCTCAAACATTCCCTCTTTTTACTCTTTAGTAACTTGGTGGTTTCCCGTCTAACACTACCCAATTGCTCTAAATTTACCTCGCTGAATAAAAATCCCATGTAATTTTGAAAAACTTTCTTTCATAATATAACGTTCCTTATTCTTCACATAACTGATCGGCATGTCTCGCACACTGGTCTATCACATCTGACACAAATTTGTTCGTTTTCTTTTCGTTTTGAACGAGGACACAATGCACACTGTTTTTTTTTTAAATCCCTAAAGTGGTCTTGACATTCTGGAAAAACAGTTTCTTCAAAATCCTCGAATATCCAAATAATTCTGAATTCTTTTGGTCGTCGATCAAGTTACAAGTCTTTCATTCAAAGATGGCTCGCTTATGGGTCAACCTATAATGTTCAGGGAATTCCACGCGATAAACAGGCTTATATTCCTGGAAAAGATTGAATGCAATAAATAACAATTGGACATCAGTGTTGTTCAGAATAGCATATCAGACAGCCAGTGATCCATCTCTTGTATGGACCTGCTTATGCAACTGTAATAATGTTTTGTTCAAATGATCTTTAATCCCCCTTTCGTACTATTATAAAAATACAAATAGTCATTCATGGTTTTGCATGCCTCAGTATACTGATGACTAGTACCTGTTAGGACAGCCAAAATGGCAGTTTTTCCTTTTTTTTTTATGGTCCTTGCTAAATAATTGTTCAATCATCTCTAATCCCATACTCTGTGATGTCTATTATAGGTTTCCTGTTTATTTAGAAGGAGATGCTAAAACAATTCAGAGTTACATTCTAGTTCTGAATCTGTTTCATGTTCAGAATAATTATAGCCTGGATTGTATTCATCCCCACATTCACTTACTGCCTTCATATTCTTCCAAAACATTCCGTACAAAGGCCAGGAAATCAGTATCAAGCACTGACATATGTTTACGGGATGATAGGCCATATTATCACCAACTATACCATATTTACCTAAACTAACGTTCAATACAAATACTGGAACACAACTGGAGTTGTGAGGTCAAAAAGGATACTATTCAATATTTTACTTATACACAAAGAAAGTAACAGTATTTACAGGTTGCAGACCATGGCTAAGGGTTAATATTAAACAAAGGGAAAGCTACACAAAAGGATCGAAAATAAATGGATTTTAAAAGAATGTCAGGGGGTTCAGTTTCTTTGGTATCATAAAAGATCCCATAACTCCGGTTAAGTATTGATTCATATTTGATAAGTTTCATGATGAAATTCAAGGGAGAATCTACCCAAGTTCTTTTTTAAGTTTTCTCCCAAGTAAAAAAGCAAATGGTAGATTGGATTTTCATTATCTGAATCTTTATTCAGTGTTTCATATAATCATAAAAATATAATATTGGTGAATTAGCAATAGATACACAACTGTAATGTAGAACAGATTACTGTTTGGGTGTACACACAAAGGCCATATAGACAACACAACCAAAGATATTCAAATATAAAAAAATAAGTTCTGCATTTTAGTTTTGTATGAATTTATGGGTAAAATTTATTACTATAATTTTTCCAACTGTCCACCACTGTAGTCTCGAGGTAGCATGTTGCCTTCTCATGCAGTGAGTGGGCTTCAGTACGAGCCTCGGTCAGGAAAAGTTTCCTGTGTGTGGTTTCTTCGGGGTTTTTCCTCACCTGTAAGACAAATGTCACAAATCATTAAGGCCCAAATGGTTCCCAAACATCATACGGCCATCATAATCATCATTCATATTCACCTTACATTAAGTTTAGGATTAAGGACTCTCCTGGTGCACCACTTTCATCACCACCTATTATTACGAACTGCTGGTTTTCTTAGGGCTTAAAGGACCTTTGGGACTTGGAAATTTTGGTAGCATGAGGTTCTAGCCGAGCGTTAGTACGTAGATGTATTAGTTACAAAGGCATATGTGTTTTTGACATAAATAAATGGTCAATTGAGTTGGTGTTTACTTGATGAAAATCCATATTTATTAATTAAATAAAAATAAAATGTAGTTTTATTTGATTTTCATATTTATTATATAATTCAGTGACAGCTGTTTCGGTGCACTGTACCTTCTTCAGACATGTTAACAAATTATGAATTGTGTAATGTAATATAATTCAAATAAAATATCTAAACACTTTAAAAAGTTGAACATTAATGTGGCATTTAAAACTAATAAAACTTTACAAAATATAATAAAAAACAATAAAACCAAAATAAAAAAAGAAAAATTATCAGGTGTATATAAACTGAAGTGTGGCACATGTGACAATGTCTATATAGGACAAACTGGTAGACCTTTTATCTCTCAGATAAAGGAACACATGAGAGCATACAACAAAAAATTAGAATATTCAAAATATGCTAACCACCTATTCCAATTTAATCATTGTTTCGATCCAAATTTTGAAATTTTACATATTTGTGATAAGGGTAAGAAGTTAGATCTTTTGGAGGCTGTAGAAATAAATAAATTTAAAAGTTAACAAACTGTTAAATTCTCAACTTGATTTGAATGAATTCCCTTTATTAAATTTAAAAAATTATATAAATATTGTTGTATTGTTGCTTAGATCAGTTGGAACACAATTCATAATTTAACATGCCTGAAGAAGGTACAGCGTACCGAAACAGCTGTTACTGAATTATATAATAAATATGAAAATCAAATAAAACTACGTTTTATTTTCATTTAATTAATAAATAAATGGATTCTTAATTTATCTTTTTTATTTCTAGAGAATAATTGATTATAATAACCCTAAGTATTCTAACCCTAAATAACTAATCTAAGCTTATATTAAGAAAACCTACATTCGAACTTTATTAAGGTTTGAGAGAGGGAGATGGGGGATTGTCAATCTACCCTAATTTACATTTTAATAAGTATATACTAATTCCTACCCTTTGAAAAAAAACAGTCTTAAAATATTTTAGATACTTGACTACATTACTAACTGTTCCTAGCAAATTTGTTAAGAAAAATGGTAGCAGACTTACCATCAGCACACTACACAGACAGACCGAGTCCCTTACTTTGCCAGGGTTAAATACTGAGCTTTGACCTACATCTCCCCTAACTATACTAACATTCCGTAGTCTAAATGCAGAGATTTTACAGTTAGCCTTGAAAACTTTGTTCTGCCATAATCAAAACTCTGTCCTGAAATATAATATGTCTAAGTGCTTTATTTCAACAATGTTTTATTTGAATAATTAAAATAATCTATGAAATAATTAAATATCTATGTAAAATACACTATGTATTCATAACACCTATCATATCATCAGGGCAGTATAATCCCACCTTCTTGGTGTCCCAACCTCAGAAGCAGTTTACATTTACACCAATGTCAGGAGAGAACACTAGAAATGTCAAAATGATAAACTGGGGCATTGAGTATAAAAAAGAATTTCCAACTTGTCACTTTTAAGGAAACAAAAAAATAATAAAGTACTATTTCCTCATTTCCTCTTCTGTCTCAATTAGGTTACTATACATACATTGACTTGTTAGCTAGAACCCAATGCTATGCAATATTATTATTATTATTATTATTATTATTATTATTATTATTATTATATATATTTTTTTTTTGCTGAATGAATACAAAACATATAGCAATGCTCAGTCATTCTTTTTCTTGCTCATGAATACATAAGATATCCTATCTTGTACCAGTGATTTTGTGTGATGTTTATTAATAGATTTCCATTATTGAAATATGCAGTTTTTTCTTTGGATATGAAGGCATTTAATCAACACTTCTGAAATTCATATTAAAGCACCATTGAAGATATAGAGATTCTAAAAGAAACAAGGAATAAAGACCTACTCAATGAGAACATAACCGCAGACATAAATCCGTTATACAACCTATATAACACCATCAGTTCCAGTTAAAACACAGAAGATGAAACATTGTTTTCGAAAGGCCTCCATATTAGAATAACTTGAAGAAGTTTAATAATTTAGTTGAGGGCGACTGACTTACCAGGTAAAAATTATATAGTTAACATCTTATGAAGACATTTGTTATAATAAAATAGTGCTTGCCTAACAACCATTGTTCATATCATAAAATAATAGTTTCTAAATTTAAACTAACCCAACCTTCTGGCAGCACTATGGCCCTGGGATCGACTCAGCCTCTAACGGAAATGAGTACCAGACGCTTGTTCTGGGGGTAAAGGCGGCCGTCACGCAGAGCTGACAACCCGGCTGACATCAAGTGCCGATTGTCCAGAAAAAGTTGGAGCCTTAACCTCCTACTACCCCAAGGGCCTCCTGAGACCTGTAGTGGGAATACTTTACTATTTATATTTTCATAATGGGTAATTCTCATAAGTAATGCCATGAGTGATTTCCAAATTATCGATAAATTCACGACTCACGAAGTCAGGAGTCAAAATGGCGTTGAATATGTAACAGCAAATTACGATTGCTGCATGGGCAATAACGTATGCTAATGATCGTTAGGCCGCAAGACGTGAGTTTAACGTAGCATTGCAGCAGTCGACTGTGGGGAAGTGGAGAAAACGACTGCTGGAAACTGGAAGGATGCAGAAAATCAAACCTCCTGGAAGCCCTCGCATTAGCACGGATGCAGAAACAACGAACATATCAGTCAATCGAGTGTGTGTCGTGTTTTGAAGCGTGAGAAGTACCACCCCTTCAAACCGATTCGTGTCCACGAACTTAATGAAGACGACCCTGACAGGCGGATGGAATTTTGTGAATTTGTTGTAAGGGAATCAGCAAACGACGAACATTGGTACAGAAAATTGCACTTTTCTGATGAAGCTGTTTTCCATGTGAACGGACGTGTTAATCGACACAACAATTGTCACTATTATGGTAAAGAGAATCCTAATGTTATTGAAGAGAGACGTTTAAGATGCGGCAAAGTCACTGTTAGGGCTATGATCGGATGGGAAGGAGTGTTAGGAATGCGAATTTTGGATGAGACTGTTAATGATGATCGGTATAGTGATATTCTTAGACAAATTGTCCTGCCGGTAATGCAAAGTGCTGAACATGAACAATGTTTATTCCAGCAGGATGGTGCGCCTCCTCACTATGCAATTGCGGTGAGGGAAATTTTGGATGATCATTTGCAAAACAGGTGGGTGGGAAGAAGAGGCCCCATTGAATGGCCAGCCCGTTCCCCTGACCTCACAGCATGCGACTATTGGTTGTGGGGTTATTTGAAGGAGAAGGTTTATGCCCGGAAACATCAAGACGTCGACATGCTGAAATTAGTGATTGAGGAAGAAATTAGAGCTATTCCTCTAAACATGTATCGTAACGCAATGAATGACTTCCCAAAGCGTTGCCAATTATGCTTGGGTGTAAACGCCGAACAGTTTGTAGTAATAAATAGACTTGCTTAGTGTTGTTGTAAGTGATTTGTTTTGTTTCGTCCTATTGTTGTAATTGGAATTCCCTTTCCAATTACAACATCATATCTCCTTTAATAATAATATTTTCGTCACAAAATGCAATCAAACGTATAGACATATTTCTGAATCACACTGTACATGTAAACCTTTTACTCGTGTCCGGCTTACGACGTCGGGGGATGAGTAGACATGAGTATGGAGAACTGGTGGAATGAAATTTTTATCGGGGTGAAACGGGAGAAACTCCGATCTACAGACACATACACACATGCATATATGCTATTCTCGGTGTCGAGTAAATAGACAAAAAATACACACACACACACACACATATATATATATTATAATTAAATGTTTAACATTGAGCAATGCAAGCTTAATATGGTATGATAAGAAAAATAAATGCCTGGACGGGATTCGAACCCGGATATATATATATATATATATAGTCCACCGCTGTGGTCTCGAGGTAGCGTGCTGCCTTGTCACGCAGCGGGCCCGGGTTCGGTCCACGGGGCAGTTTTTCTGGGTGAGGTTTTTATCGGGGTTTTTCCTCACCTATAATACAAATGTCAGGAAAACTTTAAGGCCCAAACGGTCCCCGAATTCATATGGCCATCATCCTTATCATTATCATCCTTACCATTATCATTATCATTATCATCATCATCCTTCACCGGTGTGGAAAGCAACGGGAAGCTACCACACCTACACAATTCCCTAGTAAAGCTGCAAGCATAGCATGAAAATGCTATGATTGCAGTGAAGGACCTGCCTTCGGGCAGAATTACTATGGATATATATATATATATGTGGAAATATATATATATATATATATATATATATATATATATATATATATATATATATATATATGGAAAATTGTTTGCACTGGAATGCCAGGATAGCGTGGTCGGTAATGCACTAACGTATAGAGTTGGAGGACCCGGGTTCAAATCCGGATTCAGGCATTAATTTTTATTTTCATTACTATTACAATCGCTCATTTGCGAGAAGAATGACATAATTTAAAAAATGCCGATTTTGAATTATTGACACTACATGAAAAACAAAACACAGTTCTGTATTCTGGAAGAATGACATAAGCGATTTTATACAATGAGTTGGAACAGTAATTTGATGTTTATGACTAGGGAAGGGATTTTAAGGTGCAAATTTTGGTCGTAAAAGGGGGAAAAAAGGTTCTGAGAAAACTTACAAGAAGGTGCAAAAAAGGTGCCTCTGAAACAATAGAATTAAGGTTTAAACCAGTTACATGACCTCAGTTTACATAATATGCATATCATTTCGCACCAAATGTTTCTTCTTTATAGAGTCCGTAAGAGGTAATTCATAGTTCTTTAGTTTATTGCAATATTTACTTCCCAGATGGAACATCGAAGAATGATGTCATCAGTTTCGATAAATTGCATTTTGAATTCTGAAACTGCGTACAACTTATGATCTTAACATTTGCCATGTTATTGTGAAAACCCAGTTGCAACACAAATAAAAAACGTTGTGATTCAGACTAGTTAAACACAGTCAACAAGAAGTCGGTAGATAGAAAACTGTTAAATTATTGCCAGTACTAACTGAACTTATTTTAAACTGTTACAGCAACACTGTTGAATTTTAAATTTTTCTTTCATCTGCAGATTGGCCATTGTTGTTGGAAAATAAATTACTGGTGGTTTATATAAGTAATATTTTAATATTTATTATTTACTACCAATTGTTAGCATATAAATTTAAATTAAATTAATAGCCAATAGATATAATTGTAAAATATCAATAAATAAGTCAAAAGTAATGGCATTTATTGGTAAATATGGAATTAGATCAAAAATTGTACAGGATAACAAAATAATAGAACAAATATCACATTTACAATATTTAGGATGTGATATAACTTATAGAGAAAATAAAGATATAGAAAATAAAGTAAATAAATTTCAGGCTATTTGTGGAACCATAAAAAGAACCTTAGGTCGGAAAACAAGGAAAGATACGAAGCTTAAATTATATAAAACAATGGCTGTTCCTTTGTTGTTGTATGGAAGTGAAAATTGGATAACGAAATCAAGGGATAAAAGCAGGATACAGACTGCGGAAATGCTATTTTTACGCAATGTGAAAGGATGCACAAGAGCGGATAGAATAAGGAATGAAACTATACGAGAAGAATTAAATATATATAAAATTGAAGATAAAATCAGCGAAAATAATAAGAAATGGACAGAACACTTAATGAGAATGAACAACGAAAGAATACCAAAAAGAACCTTCCTGTATAATCCCAGAGGAACAAGAGATGTTGGCCGACCACGTAGAAGATGGACTCCACTTTTAACTTCGCCGGTACAGGCTGCATAGCCTAAACCTTGTAGTAGAAGAAGAAGAAGATTATTTACTATCCAGTCAAATAAAAAGGTTATCACAATGCTACTTGTATTAATAGTGCATACCTCCCATTCGATAAAATAAATTAATTCATTCAGTTGACTTCACACTGTAGACTAGCCATTGTTTCTGGGTATAAATTATACTCTAATATTTATTTAATATTGTTGACTTCTGATTGAGATTTTAAAAAGCTGTTCAAGAAGAAAAAATATACATTTTTCCTGTCCTATCTTTTAAAAACGCGGAGAAAAAGGTGCTGAAGCATAATAAGAGGGGAAAAGGGGCGAAATGTAGTAACATCACGAAAATTTTCAAAATAGGTGCAACTAATTGTGTTCATTTCGCTTGATTTCATCCTCCCAAATATTGAACTTACTTACTTACTTACTCACTGGCACTATCGAACCCGTAGGTTCATGGCCGCACGGACATACGCTCTCCATACATCCCTATCCTGAGCTAATGCTTTCCAATCATTCCCTATATAATCTACTTCCCTCAAATCATAGTTAATGTTTTTTCCCACCTCATTCTTGGTATACCAACTGGGCGTCTTCCCTCTGGCTTTTCTACAAGAAGCTTCCATGCAATTGGTATGAAAACAACTGTATTTTTTGAAAGGTGCCGAACCTCAAGAATCCTTTCTCTATTTATGACAAATAGAGGCGTTCTGTTGATTAAAAACCTTTAAATGTACTTCCTGAAAAACTACTTTTTTTTTCAGTTATGTCACTCTTCTCGCAAATGAGCGATATGTATACACACACGCGCACGCGCACACACACACACACGCACGCATGATTATCCTAGTATCTAGTAGTAGGATCGGCGAAGACTTAAAAAATAAATATTTTCGTGAATACAACCTCAATTCGTCATACATTCCTTCGGAATTCGTTGAAATCGTATTGTTTCATGTAGGATTAATAATTGGGGTTCTCCCTTATCTGAATTTCATCCCACCCACACTCTTCATCCCTCTACTTCATGTCATTTCATTTCTCGTTCATTTATTTCACGTTACCTTTGACCTCGATTCACCTTAAACAAAACAAAAAAATAGTCTAATTGACAGTCCATAGTTACTGAAAATATGTGGTTGCGGAAATCTAGTGGGGCCCACCAGAGAGCTGCCTCATGACTCCGAGCTTGAGGGGAAAATGGCAGGGGAAGATGCCAACGGGAGGGTTGTAGTCCCGCCACAGGCACAACCCAAAAATGGCGGTTTGGATAATGTGAGTAGACTTTCAATTAACTCATCTCCATAATACTGGAATAGCGCAATAGATATTACAGGTCGCGGAACGTGAGCAGTGTATCCTCTCAGCTCAATAATGAAATAAGAAAAGTAAATAATGTATTTGTTTCACGTCAAGTGAAGGTTGAGATATGTGTACAGAGTTTACCTTATCAATAGACCTTTAGCATCATTAACATCTTTAGTTTCCTCGTAAACTGCACAATGTAACGAGCTGTTTTCTGATCTTTTATTTTTTCCTTTAACTTCATCATCGTTACTTTACTCAGAGACATTTAAAACTTCTTGAGAGTGTAAATAGAAACTGCCGATTTATAGGCCTGTTTCGGAAACGTTGCCGTTTACATTGTACTTTCTGGTAGTTCTCAACTTACTACTCTCCGATCTAGTTACTGGTCTGTATTTACATTGAGCACTTGGTTAAAAATCGGAACAAGTACTCGCCAATATTGTTTAAACGTAATTAGATAATTAAATTGACTATTTGCTGTATGTCAACGGCTTTCATATTGGACGTATCCTGTCTTTTATGTTATTTCTACGGCCCGGATTTTGATGAAAAGTCACTTCTTTTCTGAGTAGTCAGACACGTTTCTGATTGACAATTAAATGCATTCTGGGATAACGATTTTAGATATAGGCTTTCGGTTTTAAAGGTATCAAAATGCATTTTTTCACATTTTCTCAATATAAAAAATATTTTTTTACATTTAGATGCATTAATAGGCCATTTTATTTCATTTTCAAGAAATTAATGGACTTTTTTATAACCCACGGTTAAATGTTCATTTTCACATCATATTTATAAAATTATAAGTTAGGAGGTCACCTATATTAACACAGGTCAACGTAAACCCCGCTTATCCTTTGTTGATCTCGTTACATTTGTGTATATAAAGTGTCAGTCCGGGGATTCACCGTTTTCATCAGATATACGTGTGGTCCACATAGTGTGGATTGCTTCAATCAGAGGCTGTAAGTGTCGAATTATAAATTTTTGTGTTAACCTATGTTGACTTTGGAACTGCTACTGTCTTGTATAATTTCAATTTAGTTTCCCTTGTGGTCTTATTTCTCAAAAATCTTCTTATTGAACCACATATCTATTGAAATTTCCCTGATTTCTTCCCTATATCCAAATTTACAGGTACGATATCATGCATCCCAGATAATTAAAACAAGTTACTTGTTCAATAATGTTTGCTCCAATTACAATTTTTGTCATTTTATGCTGAGTTTCAATAAATGCCTTGGACTTTGTTTTCTTTGTTGATATCTTCAAATTATAATCTTGTATTAGTTTCTATAATTTATAAACTAATTTTAGTAGTTGATTTTCTGAGGAAACTACAATGATCAGGTCATCTGTGAATAAAAGACAGTTCATTTTCATTCCGTTTATCATAAAATGTTTATTGTATTGTAAGCCCATGTTTTTTCCTTTACAGAGATTTAGGCGCTCTCCCCCTACAGGGAAGAATTTGAACCCTACTAATTTAGTTACACTTGTTTTCGTATAGATGTCATCTTGAGTGGCCCGTGGTCAGCGCACCGCCTCATACTGACATCTAGGAAACCAAGGTAGTACTAGGACGGGAAAATTCGGTAACTTTTGTATAGAGGCCTTTTCATTCAGGCTTAAGGATTTTTTACGAGCCTGAAAATCTTCAGACTCGGATCCCACGGCTTAAAGTCCCTCCCGGAGGACTTGCTCCTTGGATTTTGCCGTCTTACTTAAAACTAATACACACGAAATTAATAATATTGAAAATAAAATAAACACTGAACACACTTAAATTATGAAATAATCAATATTTGTAATTCAATTGAAATTCGCGGTTGCAACAAAAAGCACAACCACCTGGATCTCTTTTTGTTAAATAATAAATCAATTACCTTACCAAATTACCTTACACCGCCGTCTGTTAGAATCGTATGGAAATCACAGATAATTACATCGACATCTGTTAGAATCATATGGAACTCACAGATAATTATAACTCTTTGTTAAATAATAAACAAATAATTTGCAATAAAAAATAATGTGACTATAAATTTAGTTATAAACTACCCTAAGTCTCAAGTTGGATCAAACTGCACAAGTGTGCAAAATTTTATTAAAATCGGTTCAGTAGTTTAGGATTCCATCGCGGACAAACAACATGACACGAAATTTTTATATATTAAGATTATATAGGCTATATATTTATATATATCCGTATATCCGTAGGCCTATATACTAGGGAATTGTAGGTGTGGGAGCTTCTCGTTGCTTTCCACACCGGTGAAGGATGATGATGATGATAAGGATGATGGTGATGATGGCCATATGATTTCGGGGACCGTTTGGGCCTTAAAGTTTTCCTGACATTTGTCTTACAGGTGAGGGAAAACTCCGATAGAAACCTCACCCAGAAAAACTGCCCCGACCGGGGATCGAACCCGGGCCCGCTGCGTGACAAGGCAGCACGCTACCTCGAGACCACGGCGGTGGACAATATATAATAATACATAGGCCTATAGGCTATATAATATTAATATTTTTTAAATGCGAGAAATGCCTTAAAATGAAGTAAGAAGTTGAGCTCAGAGTAACCTAAATCATCTTATTTGTAGCGTAAAATATGTATTAGTTATTGCTCAGACAGTGTAGCCAACTTACCACATTAACTCGCTAACAAACAAGTGAACGCTAAACTAATGTGATGTATTAACTCGCTCATTTTCTCACCATAACTTCCCTAAAATAACACCTTTTTCATCCACTAATGTAGGATAAAATACCCGTATATGTGAGTAAGTATGTTGGCAATTGGCTCCAGCGTGTGCTATCACATTGGTCAACATGTAGCGAACAGTCATTTGTTCTCCGATCGATTATTCACAGGTGGCACGGAGGCATAGAATACGTAAACATTAAAAAAAGTAGATTTTTCTTCCCGTTGTCTGTTAAAGTTTATCCACCGAAGAGGAGTGAAATAATGGACTTCTTGTGGTGCGAAAATCACCATTACTTATAATGATATTTCATTTTCTTTTTTCAATATTCAATGCCACCAGTTGTCATTTCGACATTTCGGATATTCTCTCGTGGCATTGGCGTATTGTAACTCACTCCTGAGGTTGGGGCGTCAGGAAGGCGGGGTTACGCTTCTCCAATTAAATGAGTAATGATGATGATAATGATGCGCCAGGAGAGGCTTTAATCCTAAACTTAACCTAATCAGGTGAATATGATAATGATGGCCAGATGATGTTCGGGGACCGTTTGGGCCTTAAATATTCCTGACATTTGTCTTACAAGTGAAGAAAAACTCCGAATAAATCTCACCCAGGAAATTTGTCCCATCCGGGGATGGAACCCGGGCCCGCCGAATGATAAGTTGAGTCAGGATTTTTACGTAATTACATATTTTTCCCTTCATATGTTCGTAATAACCAAAAACGTTGACGATTTACATAAATCTAAATCGTATATTCAAGTTTGATATTACATATTTTTACGTATTTTACCCAATACTACATATTTGTTAGAATATTACATATGTTTACATAAAATGGTCTTCAAATGTAAGTTCACAATTTTTTTGTGTGCAGTGCTACAGTCGAGCCGTTTTATTATCCGGCGTGGCCAACCTACCGGAATTTTTGGCGGGACCGCTGCACGTGGTTTACAAAACAAAGCGGGGTTGTCAAGTTAGTACGGACTTGTGTGGTGGACATATTGTTACAATGTGGTGTTTTCTGTGAAATTTAATCGTCATAATGTCTCGGAGGAGTTGGAAGACTTATCAATTTACAAACCAGAGAAACAATTTTTACCGTTAGAGATAACTTCGAAAAAAGAGCGTTATAACAATAGTAGAGGTACGAGGGTAGACTTGGCAACACCGTAACATCGTCTGTAAATGTGACGTGTGTATGTGGCCCTTAACCTTGACGACAACCACTGTTAGTAAAGCAGCTAGTCAGGTGACCAGAAACTGCCATGTGATTCGCTGCCAGTTTTTACAGCGATTCTACTGTAGGTAAAAAATTCTGAATGATCATCATCATCATCATCCAGGGATTAAGCCTGTTGGCTCGTTCCGGTTCCATGAAAGCTAGAATAAGTGTGGGCGTCCAACATTTCTCCTACCGTGCGGTTTATAATTTAGCAATAATTTTGGAAATCTTTCTTCTGGCGTTCTATCAATACGCTCTTTTCAATCGTTTCTATATTTAATTATTCGGTCTGTAAGTTTGAAAATATTTAGTTCCTTTCTTATATCTTCATTCCTTTTTTACCCAGCAGAGTATATCCTGCTATATTTCTTAAAAATCTCATCTCAGCTGCTTACAATCTTCGTTCTTGTCTTTTACTGATCGTCCAACATTCTGATTCATACATTACATTATAAAATTTAATTTTTGTTTATTTTCTTGAGTTTTTAAGGGTTCTTTTAATAGTGCCACTGAATGATTTGTTCTCAAATATTTATTGATGACTGACAGGTAGGTCATAGTCATGCCACTATACTTTTTATAGTCAGTCCTGCTGACAAGACTACCTTGAAACACAATGCACACTATCAAAAGGTTTATGGTCTTCAAGGAATAAAATTGTATGGGAAATTTCGAAATATAAGCTTTCATTAAGTTTTATGATTTTCTAGGAAAACCTTAGCCTCATTATTTTTTCATACATTGTAACGCTTTTAAAATCGAATCAAATATTAAAAGAAGTTTCTTCCTCATCTACATGATGATTTGGAAGTGTTTTGTGTGAGTGAGAGGGTGATTAGTTTCTACTATTCCTAACTATAACCAGATATAATAAGAACAGTTAAGTCTCATAGACTGCGATGGGCAGGACCTGTGGCACGAATAGGTAATGAAATACGTTCATGGGAAAAACTACACTTAAACTAGCGTGAAATATGTTGTCCTATAGAACAACAGTGCGCATGCGTCAGAGTTTATAGAGCCAGCGATAACCCACAATGGAACCACATGTCGATTATCATCCTCGATTACTATTCGTCGCTATGAAATTTAAATGACCAATATTTGCAGTAAATCCCCAAATCTATGTTAAAAATACTTATTAATAATATTAAAATTACTAAAAGTTTATTAAAGATAGGTGTACACTTACTTATCACTCCCTAACGCTGATCCAACTAGCGATGACCCAAAACAGCGATAAAAAAAATCATAGACTAAGTAATATACTCTGTGGAGAAAATAGCTGTTAGCATCACAATATTGTCTAACAGTGTCATAATATTGTGATTTGCATATTTGAATAAATACTTCAAAATTGTCTAATGATGTTATAAAAATTGTTTGAAAAAAATTAAAATATTAAATAATGTTAGTAAATACAGAAGAAGAGCTATAGTTTACAACAATATAACTGAAAAATCAAGCGCTAGTAGAAGTGCAGTTGAGCCCGTTCATGGAAGATTCTTGCAGGAAAACTAGAGGGAAAACACCCAGTCGGTAGACCAAGAATGAGGTGAGAGAATAACATCAACTATGATTTGAGGGAAGTAGATTATACAGGGAATGATTTGAAAATATTAGCTCAGGATAGGGATGTATGGAGAGATTATGTCCGTGCGGCCATGAACCTACGGGTTCGATAGTGCCAGTGAGTTAGTTATCCCTAACTATAATACAAAAAGGGTGTAAATGGACAATTTTCTCTCTCTCTCTCTCTCTCTCTCTCTGCCTCTCTCTGTCTCTCTCTCTGTCTCCCTCTCTGTCTCTCTCTCTCTGTCTCTCCGTCTCTCTCTCTGTCTCTCTCTCTCTCTCTCTCTCTCTGCATCTCGCTGTCTCTCTCTCTCTCTCTGTCTCCCTCCCTCTCTCTCTCTCTCTCTCTCTCTCTCTCTCTCTCTCTCTCTCTCTTCCCCTCAGTGTTCAATTTCATCGTGTTGCTGTTAAATGTAACTTTTAAAATTGAATACACTTGAGTTTAAAACAACACTTTCCAGTGCTTTGATATTCTGAGTGGAGTGAGGAATGTAGGGATAGATCGGTTCATAAAATTAAGTGTGGACTATTTTAATATCGTCTGACCATTTTCAGTTTATTAAGTTTGTATTTAGTATCTTGTCATTGTACATCAGTGAACACAGATGAAAATGACCTTAATTGTCTCATTGTTATCTGCAAAAAATCGGTCGTAGATAGACCCTAATTATATACCGATATTTTACCTACAAACAATAAAAAAATGTTGAATGTACCTTGTGTCGCACTGTGCAACAAATAATTGTTAAAGTGCAAGAAGACTGTAAGTACTGTATTTTGAGAGTTGCATATAAAATAATTTAAACATAAAAAATATAAGTAAATTTATTTGGAAAAAAAAACTTTTATATTATAAATATTGCGCTCTTTTTTAACATGTAGTCTTTTTTAGTAATAATATTTATCTTAATTTAGGTTCGGGATATATGCTTAAATATATTCAATATACCCTTTTACACAAATATATTTTTGTATTATTTGTTTCTTTATTATTTGGTACTATAAATATATTAACCTCAACATTCACGAAAAATTGATGCATTTTAAGGGACTATTTAACCCATGCCACAAATGCTAGTCAATGATCAATCACGTTTCAATGAATGTTGTTTTACAACCAATGACAGTCGTGTTTCACCTCGCTATTTATCGATTTCTCCTTATCAGCTCCTGTTTTTGTGATAAAGAAAGCTCCTCCTTTTTATTGTTCTGAACAGGTCAAAGCATTGTTTTTCTCCAACAAATACATTGAATATAGCAAATAATGAAAAGATTCCTTGATTTTACTGAGTTGTTTACTAAAAAAATAAATGAATAACCCGTAATGTTGATTATGATATATAGTTTGATGTGTTTCATTATTTCTCCACTTGGGTGCACTCTTACAATATTGCGACCTTATTTGGCAATAAATAATATGATCAAGCAGCAGTGAATGAACATAACCTCACATTTCTGATTTGTTTTCAAACATCGCCGTTTACATTAAATATATAAATATTTTAAAATAACTATAGTTAAACAATGATTTGTGAGTAAACAGCTTAATTTTATTCGTTAAATAGTCCTAACAAATGCCACTCTTGATTTGTAAATTCTCTAGAAAAATTGGAAATCACTCGTGGCATTACTTATGACAAATATATCATATAACAAAGCTAGGACAAAGAAATACACATTTTATTAAAACATAAATTTTGGTACTATGTAGTAAAAATGTAATATTACATATTTTAACTATTTTTACTGCACATTTATGTATATATTTGCTGATTAATATTACATAAAAATCCGGACTCTACTGATAAGGCAGTTGGCTAAATCGAGACCACAGCGGTGGACATATTTATGTTATAATAATAGCATAATGCCAAATTCAGGCCACATGCTGTTTTCAAGGTTTCAATGTGTACTTTGTATTGCAGGAGTGTCATGTGATAGTTGACAAATGAATCAGCAATCCTTAGTTCAACCATTGTTTCACTTCAGTTGTCTTTGACAGTCTTCATTTTATAGAACAAGTGAAGAACGTGGCGTTGTATTATATTCACTTTAAATAACATTGTAATTCTTCGTTCGTATAAGAATGGTTAAACTAATTGTTTATTTTCTATTATCATGTCTAATGCTGCATGAAGGTAAGTTGTTATCAATGCACTTTGTGATCTAACAAACATATTATTAGTGTTTTGGGTCGGTATTCAAGAACCAAGACCATGCCATCTCTGTCTTCCGTAAACTGTGGCTCTCATCTTTCAATTGTTCCCGAAAACTTTTTATAAATAAATATTTAGTTAGCACATGAAGTTGAATAGAGTGAGCCAGTTAGAGTAGGTTCTGCATGACCCACATAATTAACCGCGGAAGGACGGGCTGAGAGTCGCTCTTCGCGGAAAACTTAGTTCTTGAATACCGGCCTTATTCGTCGATTTCAAGAAGGCTTTTGACTCAATAAACAGACAAAAGCTCATTGAGAAACTGAAACAGATGATCGGAAAGGAAGACCCACTAGTGAGAATAATCGAAGCCTGCCTACAGCGAAACATAGTCCAAGTAAACAACAATGTTGAAATTTCGGAAGATATAGTACAGACGAACGGAGTTCTGCAAGGAGATCCCATGAGCCCCACACTGTTTAACATCTATACAGCAGACGTGAACACCATAATCGAGGAAAACTCAAAAGCAAAACTAATCTTATATGCAGACGATATGGTGATAGGAGCTACAGAAAAGGAGGACATACAAAAAGCAATAAAAAGATTAGAGATCTGGGCACAGGAGAACAACGTGCAGATAAATGAAGAGAAAACAGTCCAGATGACATTTAGAAAAGGGGGAAATCAACATCAAAAGACAACATAACACTACTCAATCAACCACTACAAAAAGTGGGAAAATACAAATATTAGGATTCACTCTACAGACAACAGCAACGTCCTTCGGAATACACATCCAAGAAAGAGCAGCGGCAGCCATCCGAACATCATACAATATCCCGAATCTGGCCAACTTATCGACAGGTACAGCAATGCAGTTATTCAAAACGACAGTGGCACCAGTTATTACATATGGAATAGAGATAATTTGGGAAAAACTTAAGATCGGAGATCTGATAAGAATCGAAAAAGTGAAAGCAATGTTCATGAAACGGATCCTGAGAATAGGAAAAACAGCGCCATCTCGTTTTGCTTATGAACTCATGAGAGAGACCTACTTCATAGAGGACATAAGAACCCAATTCTATCTACAATCCACAGAACCATACCAGAAATTCATAAGCATCAGAAATAGGAAGAAGAAGGAAATAGACATAGATTTCTACACCACAACTGCCATGCTGGACGACAGATGGACCAGAGAGTGCAACCCCCAGAGACACGTCACAACACGACTCGCAGTACACGGATTTCACAACAAGATATGTACAAACAAGAAATTCCACGAGCCGACCGAAGAATGCAAGTGTGTGTTGTGTGGACAGAGATGCGGCAAATACCACATCATAACATGTGCGAAAAGGACAAAACCCATTACAGACTACAGCAAAGACTAAACCACCACTAATGCTCAACCTGAGTGCACATTTATTATTATTATTATATATTATTATAATGTCATTTGGTTCAAGCAAGTTAAAAAAAAAAAGCAAAGTAAAGTCTACTGCGATGGGCTTGTGGTTATGTTCCTTGCCTCTAGTTCCGAGGGATTTGGATTCAGACCCGGTCGTAGTTGATTCTTTCTTTAAAGATGGAATAAGTCTAAGGATCTAGACCTCCAGGAGGGACTTTAAATTGTGAGTCACAGGTCTGAAGATTTTTCAGGCTCATAAAAGAACCACAAACCTAAATGGAAATGGCATCTGTGCAAAATTTACTGACCATTTCCCATCCTGTATTACCTTAATTACTCACTAGATGTCTCATCGAGGGGCTAGGCCAACCCCCTATCACTCGCTGACATCTATGGGTAAATGAGTGTAACTACATTAAAACTTGAGCATTAAGTTCCCATTAGGGAGCGCCCATAGGGAAAGAAAGAGCTTAAGAAGAATAAGTAGTAGTAGTAGTAGTAGTAGTAGTAGTAGTAGTAGTAGTAGTAGTAGTAGTAGTAGTAGTAGGACTTTATTAGACAAAAAGTAAGATATTTACAATATTATTTACAAATATGGGTCGCACGGGCAGTAAGCCGTACGAGCTGTTGACAGTCCGTTACAATAAAGTAATAATTGGTACTAGTGTAAAGAAAAATAAACAACAAAAAAGCAATGACATCACACTTACATAAAGAAAACACAATAATATTACAATTAAATAATAACACAATAGCATTATACACTAAAAAACATTAACATTACAATTACATAAAGAAAACACAATAATATTACAATTAAATAATAACACAATAGCATTATACACTAAAAAAAAAACATTAACATTACAATTACATAAAGAAAACACAATAATATTACAATTAAATAATAACACAATAGCATTTTACACTAATTAATTTATATATAATTGTTAATAATTATTGGTATTGCATTTTGATAACATAGGCTATATTTATTCATGAATGAGTGTTGTCCTTATTTTCCGCGTTTTGTCCAGAAATTTACCGAGGTTTATCCAATTTTCTGGATTTACCAATAACTCGTAGCATGCCAATCTTTCCCGATTTGAATTTAGAAATCTTTCCGGTAATAACTGACGTCTCCAATATTCTAAATCATTACATTTTCCTAATATATGTATCTCATCTTCAAAGTTCCCGCACATTGGACATATTCGCATATCGTGATCGTCGCTAATTTTTAGAAATTTTCATGCCCCTAGCCTAAACCAAGCAAGTCCTGATCTCTCCTTAAATCCTAGGTTGAGTATATACGATTCTTTTCCCCAGACGTGTTTTAGGTCTCAAGAAGAATAAGTAAAGTAAACTCTCTACTCATACGCGGCGTAATGACAAGTAGAGGGATGCGATAAGATGTCGCCCTTATTATTGAAGGTCTGTGTTATAGGAGGATGCTGGCTTACCATATACATCACAGGAATAGATAAAATTAAATCGAAACGAAATGATTGACACCAATATGGAGAAATAATACATTTTTTTGTGAATACGTATTTAAATTTGCGTCCATAGTGAGAGGCAAATCAGAAAACTGATAAAAAAATCGGGGGATACAGTTTGATGTTGCAGCTACATATCTTTCATCTACATTCAAAATGTAATTACACCACTCGATAGAAGTATCAATGAATTCGTTATGTCGAGTGTGTGCTATGACGCATCGCGCGCGGCGGAGGTGGAAGCGCCGCGCTGCAATTTTGTGGCCTTTCGCTGCGTTACATAATTTTCGTTTAATATAAATTTTGACTCGGAGAAGTTACGACGTTCGTTTGAGTTTCAATCGTCAGCTCTCGTCAAGATCTATCGATTGCGTATATAAAATGTTAGTGTGGGTTGGTTATAGTGACTATTTAACTCACGTCGCAAATGGTAGTCAATGACCAATCACGTTTCAATGAATTCTGTTCTACACCAATGACACTCGTGTTTCACCTCGCTCTTTTTCGATTTCTCTTTATCAGCTTCTGCTTTTGTGATAAAGAAAGCTCCTCCTTTTTTAATATTCTGAACAGGTTAGACCATTATTTTTTTTCCAACAAATACATTGAATATAGCAAATAATGAATACATTCAGTGATTTTACTGAGTTGTTTATTCAAAATATAAATGATTAACCTATAATGTTGATTATAATAGTTTGATGTGTTTCATTATTTCTCCACTAGAGTGCATTCTTACAATATTACGATCCTATTTGGCAATAAATAATGTGATCGAGTTGCAGTGAATATACATAACCTCACATTTCTAATTTGTTTTCAAACATCGCCGTTTACATTAACTATATGAATATTTTAAAACATCGGTAACTATATTCAAGTAATTATTTTTTAGTAAACAGCTTAATTTTATTCGTTAAATAGTCCTAACAAATGCCACTCTTGATTTCCAAATTCTTTAGAGAAATTCACTCCTCACTTCGTGAGTCGTGAATTTATCGATAATTTGGAAATCACTCGTGGCATTACTTATGAATATATATAACGTAAAAGTAAAAAAATTAATTAATAATGCAATGTCGGTCTATACTTGTCAAAAAGCCAAATCAAAATATAGGAATCTTATACTGTTGGAAAGAGCTTCTCAAGGGCTATCCAGTGGTACCAATAAAACACCATATGGCAGAGTTAAGCGGTGCTGGGAACGTAAAAGATTGAAGACGTCCGAGCGGACCAACGACGGCCGTTATATGGACGTATTCACGTAAAACACACGGCCGTGTCCAAAATACAGCCACGCTCCGATTTTTTTTTTCGAGGGAAAAGAGGAGAAACCCAGAGGAAAACCTCCTTTGGCCCCGATTGGTTCACATAAGACGCGAATTCGGGTCCAAGAGGGGGAGGGTGAATGCCTAATGACTTGCGCCACGGAGCAGCCTGTTTGTTTCAGATATTTAAAAAAATATATATTTTAAAAACCCAGTAGTTACATATGCTAGTGAAACCTGGGTCCTAAAAACAATAAAACATAAATTATTAATTTTTGAAAGAAAAATTTTAAGTTGAATATTTGGACCAAATAGAGGAACTGATAACTATTGGAGAATCAAAACAAATAACGACTAAACAAATTAATCAAAAATCAGAATATAGTAAACCATATAAGATCTCTCAGAATTGGTTGGCTTGGACATTTGATAAGAATGGATTATCAGAGACTGGTCAAGAAACTCTATAAATGGAAACCTATAGGAGGCAGAGCTGTTGGAAGACCGAAGATCAGATGGGAGGATGACATAATGAACGATCAAAAGAAAATTAATTTGAATATGGCATGGATGAGGATTGCTGAGAAGGCCAAAACTTTCACTTTTCAAATAGTCGCGCCTTAGGATGGTGATATTTAAAAAGAGTGTAGTGATCATTCTGGTACTATTCGAGAGGAAATCATAATTAAAACACTATCATCTATATTTGTTGCAAAAGTAACATTTTTTAATTAATAGCAATAATAATTATCCTATTTTGTTTTTTTATGGTAGCGCTGATACCGAAAGTGTTATACTTGCCGGACAGATTGAAGGCGATAAACCAAACGAAAAGATGTGCCTAGGTGGAAAGAGTGATGATCTTTCACCGTAAAAATACAACCGTCAAGAAACACGGACATGGGTTCCACTGTAGTAAACTTTCCTGAGGTAAAATAATCCTCCATTCGTTTCTCCGGGCGGGGATTACTTCAGGGAATCCATGTCAAAGGGTGCATGGAAGCTTTTTGTAGGAAAACCAGAGGGATAACGCCCTGCTGGTAGACCAATAATGAAGTCGGAGAATGACATTAATAATGATTTGAGGGAAGTAGATTATACAGGGAATGATTGGAAAACATTAGCTCAGGATAAGGATGTGTGGAGAGATATGTTCGCGCGGACATGAACCTACGGGTACGATAATGCCAGTGAGTGAGTTAGTTAACTATCGTGTTTTGTTTTTATTGTTATATAAAATTAAAAAAAAACTAAGTTTATTTAGACTGTAACGCTTGAGATTCGGATTTGGGAGGTCCTCGATTCAAACCCGGTGCTTACCAACCAGAGTAGGTCTCTTGTGGGTTTATCCTGAGCCATCAAGGTAAATGCAGGGTTAGAATTCCATTACCAGGTCTCACTTCCTTATATATCATAATTTTATAGCATCGTTACAAAAATTAAATGAGTGAATATATTAAATACAATAAGAAAAATGAGGTAGCCCTTCTAACAGGATAGTGTGTTCCTAGCTAATCCTTAGCACCCTCTAAAATTAATTGATTAAATGTAAACAAAGAGAACACGCCAAACAACACTATCAACAAAATTTAAACTAAAACCACATGGTTGTATTTACAAGAACTTGCAGAATTTAATAGTATATTATGATGTGAGGTTGGGAAGTGGTTTTTACAGAATCGAGGAAAATGTTTAAAAACCGAGCAATAGCGAGGTTTTTAATTTCCGAGATTCTGTAAAACACTTCACAAACGTGCGTTGTACATTATCTTTTGCGCGATGGTGTTTTCAAAATAATAAATAATAGTAAAATAATAACATCTTGTTGGAAATATTTGCGTTCATTATAGATTTAGATTTTAGATTTATTTATTTAGCCTGGTGGAGTTAAGGCCATGTGGCCTTCTCTTCCACTCACCAGGGCAAACATATATTACATCAGAATATAACAATCACAATGAACTCTAATATTAAATACTAAATAAAAATTTGATCAAAAAGATAATATCTATTATATTATGATCTATAATGCAACCAGTTAATGTTAGTTAAAATTAAGACTAAAACTAATAATAAAATGTATACAATCAAGACATATTAAATTGTCACTGTCTAACGTATATAAAAACAAAGAAAAATAATGAGACATAGAAAACTAATTTTACGTTTGTACAATATATAAAACAAAACAAAAGAAAATATTGTGCTAATCTTAATATTATTTTCATAGATAATTAAATGTATTAATTGTTAAAAGAATACTATCAGTGAGGTGTATAAGTTAGTTTGTTATTAAATAATTCTTTAATTTGTTTTTGAAGGATGTTATAGTTTGACAGTCTCTGACATAGGGCGGAAGGGAATTCCATGTTTTGGTAAGTGAGACCGTAAAAGATAATGAATAATATTCTGTGTGATGAGGAGGGATATAAAGGACAATGTGCTGATGGGATCGAGTGTCAATATTATGTGTGTCGGATAGTCTGATGAAGCGGCGTGCGTGATAAATAATTAGGCGATGATGTGTGAAGGATTTTATAGAGAAGGGATAGTGAATGGACAGTTCTACGATCTCTTAGACGAAGCCACGATAATTGTTCCAGGGACGGTGTAACATGGTCAAATTTGCGAATACCACAAATAAAACGTGCGCAAGAATTATGAACACGTTGAAGTCTTTGAGTGGAAATAATATTTAAGTCTGTAAAAAGTGTCACAATAATCAAAATGGGGCATTGCAAGTGTTTCTACTAACATTTTCCTTAGAGCGAATGGCAGACAATTTCTTACGCGATTTAATGAATGTATTATTGCGAAGACTGTTTTCCATGTATGGTTTATTTGTGTATTCCAATTTAAGTTGTTGTCAATAAATACTCCTAGAATTTTTACTGACTCACTATAAGGGATTTGAACTCCATTTAGTGACACATGCGAGACTGTGTTTAGGTTAATTGTAGATAATAGTCTCTGGTGACCCATAATGATTGATTGTGACTTTCTAGGATTTAATTGCAGTCCATATTTAACTGTCCAAGTCATTAGTGAGTCAAGATCCTCGTTAATTTTGGCAACAGCGTCATTTAGAGAATATTTGTCTGTGTGGATGTAGATTTGCATGTCGTCTGCAAATAAATTATGTTTGCAATGCTTTAGGGAGTTAGATATGTCATTCATGTAGATTGAAAAAAAGTAAAGGTCCAAGCACCGAACCCTGTGGAACCCCAGCTTTACAGAAGGACCAAGAAGAACATAATGCATGATTTCCTACAACAGATTGCTGGCGCTCATGAAGGTAGGAATTGAACCATTGCGTGGCACTATCAGAGAGTAAGAGATTTTTAAGTTTATGCAACACTAAGTCCAAGTCTACCGTGTCGAATGCTTTACTAAAGTCCAGTAATGTGAGAATGGTAAGTTTTCGATTATTTGCAGCTTCGCGTATGTCTTCGCAAATATTTAGTAGAGCAGTATTTGTATTGTGCTCTGTCCTGAAGCCTGACTGAAATTGATCTAGAAGGTTGTGTTCATTTAGGTAGTCAGTCAGTTGTTTATGGACCAATCGTTCCAGAGCTTTTGAAAGGGTAGGTAAAATGCTAATGGGTGAAAGTCATTCGGAGTTAAGGGCATTTTAACTTTAGGCAGTGGGCGTACGAGGGCTTGTCTCCACAATGAGGGATATGTAGAAGTTTGTAGTGAGGAGTTAAAAATATGAGTTATAGTAGGTAGTATAGCGTCGATTATTTTATTCAGTAAAGTAATATTTATACGGTCAGTTCCTTCTGCTTTGGTTTTTATTCGCATGATGGCTTTCTTTACGTCGTTATCTGTAACATATGAGAAGTGGAAATGTTCTCTGTCGGGTTGATTTTTCAGTGATAATTCATTATAAACAACTGACTAACGTTAACAGTGTGGGCAATGTTTATTAGTTGAAACTACAGGAGGCCATGATACCAATTTAGTGATAAAATGGCGGCAAGGACGTATTTATTGTTTTGTATTGATTCAAATAAAGTTCAGTTCATTTAAAATGCAGTGGTTTGTTTTGTATAATGTATATTAACACTATCTTTTGGTCATTTTTTGTATATACATTGTATGTAGTATACATAGAGGGCAGTGGTTTTACTTCGCACACGCGTGTTTGTAATATGTAATATTACAGTATAGTTATTTTTATTACAGTATAGTTATTTAGGTTGGCAGCCCCGAAATGTAGGAAGTTGAAGTTTCAATCATTGTCGCCATTGCTGTAAGTACGACAAAACACACTATCGCGCAATAACATATTTTTTTATATGTCAATTTTAATGATATCCTGCATTCAGTTTTTTCTATAAGTAACATGCATTTGTAAATAATAATGAAAATGTTATGTCAAACAGGAAGAAAATTTCTCTCCTCTAATATCAAATATAGGAGTATATTTTTAAAATAATATTTTATGTTGTTTCAGGAGACAGTATTAAATGCTACATTTGTAGTTCAGACAAAGATGAAAACTGCAGAGATCCGATCAATATGAACGACTTAGGAGCAACGGAATGCAGCACTTCAAGAATTGGTGAACTTTATGAAACGCTTAATAAAGGATTGAAAGGTTTCAGCAACCTCATGGGCACCAATTTGAAAGCTCCAGATATGTCATTTGATTGCCAGAAGTTGGTAGCATCAGGTGAGAAACATCCACATACTAGTTACGTTATTGCACTCTAGTGTTATGTTATACTATCCGGTTCTGGTAACTGTAGCCGTCTTGGTAAAACCAACGGCTCGCGGCAGAAGACGAGAGGGAACTAGCGGCTATGCAAAAAGCATTTTCTTACTAATAATAATAGTAAAATAAATTGTTATAAACACAACGTTATTCTATAATGAACACTCCAAACTTATTAGACAACAAAACTACTTACTATTCACTAACACAGAACTAGTAGATAAGAAAATGCCTGTCCGTGGAATGTGCAGGGAAATTCGCGCATCATGTTAGTGGGAGACAGGGCGGAGCCTAAGAGCGCATGCGCCCTTTGCTCTCCAAGTCAGTCTGAAGGTGAACTGTTACGATCCCTCAGAGTTCTGCATAATCATTCCGTTGCGAACATTAAAAAAGAGCGCAATGAGTCACATGATGTATTCTCCATCCTGCACTTCCTTCAGCAACCTCATTGGCCATGTACTTTTGCCCACTTCCTGCATAGATGACTTATTTCGAACAGCTTCTCTACAGATTCTACGGACAGACTTTATTATGTTTTCAAAACTGAAGACAGTTGCTGTCAGCACCTGCAACTCGCCCTCCCCCTCCCCCTCTTATCACACCATACACCATTGATCCGTCAAATAAGGCTAAAGAAGGCAGAACAGCACAGTATCTAGCGAGTGTTTTACGAATTTGTTTGGAAATTCCGACATTTAAACTCATCCATGATACATCACTTTACCGACATTTCAATCCATCCGTGAAATCTCACATTCAATCCTTGCTGGTCCAGTGGCGGCTCGTGAAGTTAAACTACTGTGGTGTGCTACTGGAAGAAGAAATAATCTTCTGGGATACGGCGCAAAAAGTGGACATCCGAATTTCTAGATAAATTTGGTTTTAAAATGAAGCTTAGGAACTACGAAGATGAAAACATTAAAAAAAATTGCGGGCCATCTTCGTTATAATTACCATATTCACCGGCATGAAGCAACGGGAAGGTACCACACCTACATATCCCTAGTAAAGCTGCAAACATAGCATGAACATGCTGAGTTTGCAGTGAAACTATTAATGAATGAATTTTCTTAAAATGACATATTTTACATATCTAGGATGCAATATCTCATATGAAGAAGAAAAGGATGTAAATGCAAAAATATCTAAATTTTTAAGAATTTTAGGGTTAATAAATTCTATCTTCAAGCCACAGTTAGTCCAAAAGCATTCAAGACTAAACGTGTATAAAACACTGGCTCTTCCAACTCTTTTGTATGGTAGCGAAGTAGGGACGTTGAAACAGAAGGATATACAGAGACTTAGATCTGCTGAAATGAGATACCTTCGGAGGACTGCAGGATACACACTACTAGATCACAAAAAAAAAAAAATGAAGACACCTTAGAAGAATTACACATGGAACCTTTAGAAAACAAAATTTCTGATGATAAGTCAAGATGGATGCAACATGTTCATCGAATGGAAGATCACAGAATACCCAAACAAATGTTACCAACCTGCAGGAAGAAGAAGACCAGTACGTCCACTCAAAAGACTTTTTGATGGTGTTTCTCTTGAGGCCGAAACAGGTCAACCAGTGATGTAAATTCGTGAATGTACTATGATGATGATGATGGCGGCATATTTTAATGAAGATGTTATATTACTTTATGTTTTCAACATTTAAAATGCCGTTTCAGATTTTTGTGAAATTAGAAAAATGAACGTAAAAGTGTCAAAAATGTCACTCACATAAAGCTAATGTATTGCCTTATGAGTGAGTATGTTCTCATCACATCCTCTAAAAAATGTACTTTTTTGTCGTTCAAAACAATTCTGAGAATTCATGGAATTCTGTTAAATTGGAAATACTGGAAGATGTTGACTTCTTAAGTTGCAAAAAAATGTCTGCTCATATTATGCTCACGCTTCTTTTGTAAACACTGTAATGTAATGTGTCCTGTTTCGTAAATTTACGGTTGCATCTTTTATTATTTCAGATGACGAAGGGAAATCTGTGACGTATCGGACATGCACGATTGCTAAAAGTGCAGGAGTGGATCCATGCTCTCTGACCAGTGAAATCGACAAGTATTTAAAAGGGAGCTTGAAAATAGATCACTGCAGCACGTGTGATTCTGACTACTGCAACGGAGCAAGAAAACGTGATTTCAGCTTGTGCTTCGCCTTACTTGGGACTTTGGCAGCGATATTAGCTTCGTATTTCAAACTGTAATAAACTTCTTCGTTGTACGAAATTCTAGTGTGTTCAGTCTCGACTCAGAAATTGCCATCCCGAATTACTAATAATAAGCTTACATCTTAATGAAAATTAATTCTCGAGAGGTCATAATCCCAATTTTCTTTGTTTGTTTCGCAATAATTAAATATTAATATTTTCAAAGTAATTTTCCTTTGAAAAATGAAAAAAAATCAAGCAATAATTTGATTTTTTTATTTGATTTTGAAGTTTATGTGACATTTTAGATTCCTAAGAACTTCATGACGAACTCTATAGAGAATAAGTGTTTCTAATTGACCCAACAGTTAAAATTGTATTTATTAGTTATCAAGAAAACAAGTGAGTTTATATTCATGTGAATTATAATAAATACTAGGCCTAGAAAGGGTTAAACGTTCATTAAATGTACCGCCATAAATGGATGTGAGTCCACCAACCATCATGGACTTCTAACATGTCCTGCCAATTACGTTTATTTTATTTTATTTTTTAATGTAAATAACTAGAATTTAATAAAGATGACCACTTTATATATATATATATATATATATATATATACACATATACTAGAAGTCCCGGCCACGCGTTGCTGTGGCTAAGGTATACGTTAAAAATTTAAATTAAGTTGCTGTATTTCAGCCAGATTACATAAAAACTAACACTTACACACGAAAATAATAATATTGAAAATAAAATAAACACTGAACACACTTAAATTATCAAATAATCAATATTTGTAATTCAATTGAAATTCGCGGTTGCAACAAAAAGCAAAGCCATCTGCATCTCTCTTTGTTAAATAATAAACCAATTACCTTACCAAATTACCTTACACCGCCATCTGTTAGAATCGTATGGAACTCACAGATAATTACACCGCCATCTGTTAGAATCGTATGGAACTCACAAATAACTCTTTGTTAAATAATATACAAATAATTTGCAATAAAAAATAATGCGACTATAAATTTAGTTATAAACTACCCTATCAAGTTGGATCAAACTGCACACAGTGTGCAAAATTTTATTGAAATCGGTTCAGTAGTTTAGGATTCCATCGCGGACAAACAACGTGACACGAAATGTTTATATATATATAATATATATATATATATATATATATAAAGTACGCTGAAGTACCAATTCAGAGACCTGGGTTCAAATCCCGTTCAGGCATTTATTTTTCTTGTTATATATATATATATATATATATATATATATATATATACACACACAGTGGGCCACTTAATCTTTCACCTCCGATAGTGCGTTAAATATATCTGATATACAAAAACAACAATTACAACGTAAGTAACATCGAGGGGGACATCTGATACACTTAATATTTTTTTTTCAAAATCAAATAATTTTCAAGATATGACGGTCAACTTTGGTTTTTTTAATGGGAAACACGTTTTGTGCCGCAAATCTTGCTTCAGCTGTGTCTACTTACAACTGAATATCTTAATGGTGTTTGTTATACAATGTCTGACACACCCTTCCTTAGGTCTAGTTCATATTGTTGACATTGAAGATCGAACACACACATGCCACACCACCAAATACTATGACACAACTCTTATTTATTCAGTTCTGTGCTGCACCCTCGAGACACATGTTCTGTTTTTTTTGTTTTGTTTACAATAATTATGTTATCTTTTTAATGGAACTACTTTATGTCACCATTTGTACTGTACTGCACAGTAAATGTGTTATTATTGTTATTAAATTGACGCCCAACTATTACCATATTTTCCTTTGTCAGACACGACACGTTTGCTCTTACTGACGTCATTCGGGTCAGAAAAATAGTTATTTTTTTTGTTACATGGAATAGTGTGGTGTGGGTGTGTTGGATGTTCAAAGTCAACGTTATGAACTAGGCATAAGGAAGGGTGCGTCAGACATTGTTAAGCGTCCTGATGACATTACAAACGTTATTAAAATAGTCAGTTGTGAATAAGCATACATTTGCGATACAAATCTTAAGTGGTTACCATTTAAAAACGAAATTTGACTGTCATATTTTGAAAATTATTTGAGTTTGAAAAAAAAAGTATATCAAATGTCCCCTCCGATGTTATTTAAGTTGTATTTGCTTTTTTATATATTATAAATCTTTAACACACTACCAGAGGTGAAAGTTTTAAGTGGTCCACTCTGTATATTTATTTATACAAATGCAGGGGACTTGACAGAAGTCATTGTTCATAATTATGAGAAAACAAAAATATATACAATAAATTAAAACAATAGAACATTATAGCAAAACAGAAAGTTTTGCTCTTGCTTCCCTATCTATCCTTCAGCGTAGCAGAGTAAAGTGCCTGACACTGTAGCAGGTGGTTTCTGTCCATTTTGGTGTTCGTGGAGCACAGTGGGCAATGAGGACTTCTGTAGATTCCAATCCGATGTAGATGAGCTGCAAGACAATAATGTCATGTGCTTAGTCAAAAATATGCAACAGCTTCCTTTCGAGGCGCATTTGGTGTAGTGTGTATGGTGTTTTTCCACTGTTTTTCTTCAATTCGGATCTGAAGATTGGTTGAGAATGTGTTTTTTTTATCATTTGTTTGATACAATTTATTGCTGAGCGATGTGTTTAAATTAGGTTGCTGTAAACACATTGCTCCTCGTTTTGCCAGCATATCGGCTATTTAATTTCCGTTGATTCCGCAGTGAGATGGTATCCATTGTAATACTACTGTCTTATGTTTTTGATAAAAGTCAATGAGTAGTTTATTACAATCTACTACTTCTTTGCTTTGAGCTGATTTGAATGATGTTATTGCTTGTATGGCAGCTTTGGAATCAGACAGAATGACGATATGGTCATTGATTTGTTGACGGCATATGATTTGTGAAAGTGCAGTATGAATTGCCTTTATTTCTACATCAAAGGCCGTTTTATTTGATCCAAGTGGAGTGTATAGAGAGAAGAGTGAGCAATGGATTCCAGCTCCCACAGGGACACTCTGTATATAAAAGGTGTAACAAAAAAAAGGTATGCCAAAAATTTTGTGAATATTTTCTTGCAGATAAAGGATAACAAATGTTATATGAACATAGGTCCGGATTTTTTTTATTTTCTTGGTAGAGCTCTTTTTCTACAACTCTGCTTACAGGGTGAGATGTGCAGGCAATACGTAGCTGTCCTATGGCCATAACCCAACTACATTTTCATTTGTGGGAATATTTGAAATCTCTTGTTATGCAACTTCAGTTCAAGATGTAGACTCTTTGTGAACGAATTCTAGAAGGCTGCCAGACAACACAAAATTCTCCAAGTCTACATAAGCGCATTAGGGAGTCCATGAGACGCGAAGGTGGGTTGATGGATGCATTGGAGCTAATGGAGGCCATTTTGAACATTTTCTCTGATATTTTTTTTCTCCACGGTTCTCTTATTGAGTGTTCTTATATGGGGTTCAGTTGTAGAAAAAGTGCAGCTCTAACAATGAAATAAAGCATTTCTGGACCTATATCAATATAGGACTTTTTTTATGTTCTACATGCAAGAAATGTTTTCCCTAATTTTTACATACCTTTTTGTTACACTATATATATATATATATATATATATATATATATACACACACACACATACACACACACACACACACACACACACACACACACACACACACACACACACACACACAGAGTGTTGCAAAAAACACCAACAACGGAGGTGAGATGGTATATTGAGATATGCTGATCATTTATAATAAGGTGCCCATGTCCGGGAATTATGCATTCTCACACTGTGACTAATATTATTTATGTCTCAAAATCAGTGTTAGTTCGAAGGATTTGAAGACTCATTACTTGACAGCATCTCACAGGTACGGAACCTATGATACGTGGCTTCGCAAAGGAATGTGGCTACAACATGACGGAGCTCCAGCTCACTTCCATGACAATGTGAGGATACATTTGGATACCACGTATCCAAGTCGATGGATTGGCAGAGGGGACCAGTCCCATGGCTTCCGAGATCACCTGATCCTAATCCTCTCGACTACTTTTTTTGTGGGGCGACGTGAAACAGTCTGTGTATTAGACTCCAGTAGAGTCACGTATGGATCTTATAGCCCGAATCCATGATGCTACAGAAACAATTCAAACGATACCAGGCGTATTTGAACGTGTGTGCCAATCACTACACCGCCGATGCACGCTCTGCAATGAGATGGGAGGTGGATATTTTGAAAACTTGATGTGACTGTGATAGTATTGCCAAGTACTTAGTCTTGAAATCCAAGTAACGGAACTCTTAAGAATTTAGCTACTCACAGCGTGAAACAGCATCATTTCAGGACATAGGTACGTTATTAAAATGATCAACATATCTCAATATACCACCTCATCTCCGTTGTCGGTGTTTTTTACAACAACCAGTATATAATATATATAATCAGAGATCCGGGTTCAAGTCTCGTCCAGGTGTTTATTTTTCTTATGTCATATTAAGCTTGCATTGCTCAATGCCAAATATTTAATTGTAACATAGTAAAGTAAAAATATTTTCTTTAATTTGCTTACTTGTTATAGTAGCTAGCTACCAGATGGCAGTGAAGACCGAGTTCTCGCTACATCTCATATAATGGAGAATATATATTTAAGAGAAATAAATGTTTGTATTAGATTTCCCCTGGTAGTGTAATGGATAACACGCTGAAATACCAATTCAGAGATCCGGGTTAAAATCCTGTCCAGGCATTTATTTTTCTTTGCCTATGGATGGGGCCAGGAAGGGGTATGAATGCATCTGCCTCCCTTCAGTGTCGCTTGGGAGATCGTTTATTCTTAAGCTTCCACTTTCTATACTAATAGCAAGCACACAGGAATTTGTTCAGTACTAGCCTTGTTATAGACGATGTTTGAAACAAAGTCCATCTGCTGTCATACATTTGTGTTGTCTTTTAATAAAATTAGCATTCACACAAATAAGTTCTTTTTCGGTAATTTTCCTGTTATTATTTTCTTCTGCAAATCATCTACACTGTGAATATTATTCCTATAAACATTATATTTCACAGTTCCCCACAAATAAGAATCGCACACTGTAACTTCGGGAGAACATGGCAGCCATGTAAGTCCTGAGAAATAATCCTTTCTCCAAAAAGTCACTTATATCGTCCATATATTCATTGGTTAATAGCTCCAACAGAAACAGATTTACTGTATTCTATACACAATTTTTATATAATTGCAAAAAAGGTACAATATGGAAATCAAAACAAAGAAAACTAAAGTGATGGCCTTTTGTGGGAAATTACCCTATACCTAGCAAAATAGTTTTGGATGATGAAATTTTAGAACGAGTAAATGAATTTAATTATTTTGGTTATAATTTAACATTTCAAGATGAAGAAAATCACAAATTTTACAAAAACAACGGGGATAATTAACAGTATAATGAAACCATCTTTAGTACAGAAGAACACAAGATTACGGCTTTATAAGGTTCTCGCAAGACCAGTATTAAGATATGGTAGTGAAGCATGGACAATACGAAGAAGAGATGAAAGCCGAATAACAGCAAATGAGATGCGATTTATGCACCGTACAGCAGGCTACACAAAGTGGGACCATAAAAGAAATGAGGAAATTATGGAAGAGTTGGATGTAGAACCCATTCTTCACCATATACAAAACTACCAGAACAACTGGAAAGCCAATCTTCAACGAATGCCGTCTCATAGAATTCCAAAAAACAATACTTCGCTACTGCCCCAAGACAAAAGATCGCTGGGACGTCCAAAAAAGCGCTGGATGGAAAATTCCTCTTTGAGACCGCAACGGGCCACATGACCTAATACTTGCATGGATGATGATGATGATGATATTCATTGGTTGTGTGGACTGTGGTTAAATCTTGTTGGAAATACTCAGAGTTTCTCATAACATTTGGAACAATGGTTTGATATCCTTGTGAATTTACTGTATTCTCGAAGAAAATGACAGAATAATTCGCTTCGTTCTAACAGCACACCAAAAGACAATCTTTTCGTCATGCAATGGAGCCTCGTGAATTACACGGGGATTCTCTATTCCAATTCTATTGTTCTGAGAGGCGACATGATCTCGTTAATGAAACCAAGCTTCATAAAAAAATGATTTAATGAGGATCCACAATATTTTCTAAAATCCGGTTACAAAACTCAGTGGCGTGCGGTGGTCAGAGCAATTACCCCAGCTGTATGACGAGAAAATGTGACTTACAGCTTATAAAAACTTTCATTCCGAATTATTCAGTTTACAAATGGTATGATACTAAAATGTCTTGTAATTTGTTTTTCTTTAGATCCGGTGAATCTGGAGTTGGCCTGCCTTGATGTACGAGGTCATCTTTCTTGTTGAAAGGTCTGCTGCACGAAAATGGTCTCATTTGTAAATTATACAGTCACTTACATTCATTTTAACTAAATTGACAAATCACATTCATCAGTAACTCGTAAAAATGTAATAATATTGCGTTTGAACGAACTCAGGGTCGATATTAAATCCAACTGTTGCTTTCCATAAATAATATATACACTTTCATAATAATGAAATTGTTATTCAGTTATATAATATAAATAAAGCTTCTTAAATTAACTAGTTGCTATAGCTGACAAAACGTGCCGCATAATTTTTATTTGTTTTTTTTTTTTGTATTTTGTAAAAATGTAACTAGCATAAATTAAATATTTTAAATTAAGAAATGTTATTTCGAAAAATGATATTATTGAGGAATTGGCGATTCATAAATCAGCCAATCACTTTTTTTCATCAAATGTATTCTTATTCGGGTTGTGACGTTAACTGCGTACAGCTAACAAGTATTCAATATAAAGTCAATGGAACAATGAAATAAGACACAAGCTTCGTCTAGTGGATTATCGCTGGACGTAGCAGGCAGTGACGCAATTCCCTTGCACCAGGCTTGCACGGATTCATCTGTACCGTAATAGCAGGTGTTGGTGGGGATAACATAGAGGAAACATTATGTGTGTTTCTGTATGGAGATAATGTGAATACGCAGATGGTTACGTGAAAACGAATGCGATACATGTCTGCTGGCGCGGCGGAAATTTTGAATATTTATGTTCACGCGTAATTGATTTGAATTGAATTTAGCAAATATATAATTTTTTAATTCAAAATTCTTAATACACTAATTACCCCAGCAGTGCTGTGGTAGCTTGGGTTGAATGCACGCCACTGACAAAACTGACTTGTTTTTCATTGTCTCTAGGTCGCAATTCATGCTTGATACCAGCTCTGCAAGATATCGAATATGAAAGTTTAGTAGCAGTGAAGATTGGTGTTTTTTTAAATACTAATTTCCTGTGAAACACATCTTAGAGATGTATCAGTAGAGCGTTCAAATGATCAAGCTATGCAAAACACGTTATCCATGAAGGATATCGCATGTTAAATATTGAAAACACCCTAACAGTAATGCACAGAGAAAATAATCCAGCGAAGATAAACGTACTCGAAAATATGGGAATCATGAAAGCAGCTCACAACAACGACAATCTGATAAACAAAAACGAATCCAATACAGATCTTCAGTGAAACACCAGTTTTGAATCCTGCCGATGATGGGACAAGTCTCGAAAGCGCTGGAGTTAAATATTTAATTAAGTTGAGGAGAATATTCCATAATATTATATTTTAATTTTGTATTTAGTTTGTTAATAATCTAACAGTTTCTCCGCCCGGAATTGGAGCATCTGGATATATGATATCAAATTGCCTACGCTCCTCTCAACATGACTCTGTTTTCATATCTGTATCATACATCTCTGTTCAATCGTGAATTTTGAATTGTTAACATATTTACCCGCACGCTGAATATGAAGGCAACTGAGATAAAAAGTGCACTGTATGTGTTAATAATCCAACAGATGGCTCAAAACTGATAAATTCTCGACCTCTCGAATGCCAAGCGAGTCTCAACAACAGCTCAGAAAATGTCATTCCAACAAGTGTCACTTTCCTGGCCCCATCCTTAGCCAAACGATCTATGTATGTGAGAATATCTTTCTTCTTCTTCTTCCTTCCAAGTATTAGGCCAAGGCTGTTACGATCCTATAGAAAATTTTCCCTCCAAGGTTTCATAGAACGGCCCAGTGATCTTCGTCCTCTTGGTATATAATTATAAACAGCTTTGGGGATCCGATTTGAACTCATTCTTTCTAGATGATGTTTCCAATTTAACTGGTACTGTTTAATATATTCCAAAATTGGCGTAGTCTTCAATTCTTTTAAGATATCGGTGTTCCTTTTCCGATCCCATCTGGTGTAACCCGCTGTTCTGCGCATGAATCTCATCTCACAAGCCGTTATTCTGCTTTCATGTTGTCTTTTTAGTGTCCATGCTTCACTACCATAGGTCAACACTGGTCTAACCAAAGTTTTATAAAAACGTAATCTGGTGTTTTTTGTACAAGGAATGGTTTCATAACTTGATTAATAATTCACAAACTTTTATTATATATGTGTGAATAGATTTATTATTATTATTATTATTATTATTATTATTATTATTATTATTATTATTATATGGTATTACTTCCACTTCCAAACCATATCTCTTTTTTATCTTTCCTATCCAGTCTCTCTGGACTGAACACTTGTTTTTTCCCGACCCCGACGGTATTAGAGTATTCGAGGCCGAGGGGATCATTTCATCTTATCTTTTCTATCAATTCCTCCTAAAGGGCAGATCAGGCTCTTAGCTGTAGTGAAAGCAACCGATCTAAGGATGGACACCTGAAAAAGAAATCCCTGGTCTCCAGGTTGGGAGTTGATGCGGTAGGCCAGCTCCCTCCATCAGAAAGAAAATACAATGATAAAAAACCTAATAGAGATAAACCGGTCAGATTAAAAGGAAGACGAATCAAGCTACGGAAACGAACTCTGCTAATTGGAACATGGAACGTACAAGGTATAAGGAATAAAATGGAGGAGGTCCTTAAACAGATGGAGGATTTGAAGCAGGACGTAATCGTACTGACAGAAACAAAGAAGAAAGAAGAAGGAATAGAAACTTTAGGATCATATGTTCATATTTACAGTGGTGTTAAAAAGAATGGAAGGGCTAAAAGAGGGGGTTCAGTACTTATCAAGAAGAAATATAAGAGATATATCACAAACTGGGAAGCAATAAATGAAAACATAATTAAAATTAATATATCTCTTTTTGGTATAAAAAGCTCTATATTAGGAATATATGGAATTAGTGAGGATGAAAATTATTTAATAAAAGATAAATTTTATAGCACATTAAATTCCATAATGGACGAGATCGGGACCTCAAGAGAAATTATATTAGCTGGAGATTTTAACAGCAGAATCGGCAAAGAGATAGATAATGATGTAGTCGGACCATATGGAGAATTGGAGAAAAATGACAATGGTAGAAGATTGATAGGATTTTGTGAACAATATTCACTTAAAATCCTAAATGGATTTTACCAACATACAGATATTCATAAGTACACTTGGCACCAAGATACTCTTAATCTACAATCGATAATAGATTTTGTAATAATTAAGAAACATTCAATTTTAAAGAGCAGGATGTAAGGGCATACAGAGGATTATCATGCGGAAGTGATCATTATTTATCGAATTCAAAAATAATATTTCCATTGCAAAGTAAAAATGACAGGCTAAATAAAACTAAAAATGAAGAGGACAGTTTTCATGACATGTCAACAACTCTATACAACTTGGATAGTTTGGAGAATGAGAGCACATCATATCTGTATAAGAAAGTGTTAGATGATCAGTTACTAATCTCTAAGTTCTCAGGAAGAATACAACTATATATTAAAAAGTATTCATCAGGCGGCAAAAGAAGCTTCAGGAGAAGCAAATAGAGAAATAAATAAATTCAAATATTTATGGGATGAGGACTTAGCAAAAGAAATAGCAAACAAAAAAGAAAAATATTTAATGTGGTTGAATACCAAATATCTGAAAGACAAAAAGCAATGTAAAGAAGCTCAAGAAGAGTTTGAAAGAAAAATAAGGAGGCTAAAAATGAGAGCTGGGAACAAAATTGTTTAAAAATTCAAACATGGAGGAAAACGAAGTACAGAATCTCAGAGAATTTAAAAAAAAAAATTAGAAATAAAATAAGTGGACAAACAAATGTTGAAACAATACCTATGACTGAATGGGAAAATTATTTTAAAACCTTACTATCAGAAAACAGGGTATTTAAATTAGATAACGCTCAAAATATTCCAGAAATAAATGAATATTTATATATAATTGGACACAGAGGATACTTAAAATGAATATTCAATCATTAAAAAATAAAAGAGCTAGTGGCCCAGGAGGAATACCAGGGGAACTATTAAAACATGGATCCGACCATTTATTTGAATGACTGAGAAAATTATTTACGATATTTATGAATGGTGAAAAAGTTCCTGAAGAATGGAAACTAGGATACATTTCGACATTCCATAAAAAAGGAAAAAAAGACCAATGTGAAAATTATAGAGGTATAACAAGTACTATGAGTAGACTCTATGGACGAATACTAAAATATTATTTTGAAGAAAACTATAGTGATATGGAATTAGAAGAACAGTCAGGATTTAGAGCAGATCGTTCCACAACCGAAAATTTATTTTGCATTACTCAGGTAATAGAAAAGAAAATGCAATATGGACAACATTTGCACCTACTATTTGTAGATCTTGAGAAAGCATATGACAATGTACCTATAAACTATGGATTGCTTTAAGACATGGAATTTAAGACTATAATAATTAAAGTTATACAAAATTTATATGACAATTGCGTATCTAAAATTAAAATTGGCAGTAAATTGTCACATGGTTTTATGATAAATAAATGTCTTCTTCAAGGTTGTTGTCTATCACCGACTCTGTTTAAAATATATGTACATAAAATATTAAAAAAATGGAGGAGAAAATGTTCAAGCATGGGTTCCTGTTTCAAACAACAAAACTTTATACAACTTACATTTTGCAGATGATCAATTGATAATTCCACAAGATTATGAAGATTTAGAATATATGACTAGAAAATTAATAGAAGAATATGAAAAATGGGGATTAATTTTGAACATGAAAAAAAAATTATCAATTGGTAAACCAGAACAAAATTTAATTTTGGAGACTGGAGAAACAATAAAATATTTACTGAGATCACATATTTAGGAATTAAAATATATAAAAATGGGCGTTATGAAGAGGAAATAAGAAATAGAAATAATAAAGGAAAATTTGCAATCGCTTGCCTCAATGGAATATTGTGGGATACAAATGTAAGTAATAAACATAAAATCAATATATATCATACTTATGGAGCAGAACTTTGGCCATTAACAACATAAACAAATAAATATCTTTTGGCAACAGAAATGGATTTTATACGCAGGACAGCAAGAATTTCAAGAAGAGAAAACATTAGGAACTCAGTTATAAGGGAGAACATGAAGATTGAAGACACTATTTTAGATTATATTAAAATTCATCAATTAAGATGGAACGGACATGTCCAGCGAATGGAAGAGGATCGGCTACCAAAATCTATTTTGGGATGGAAACCTGAGGGAAGACGAGGCAGAGGAAGATCTAAAACCTCTGGAGTCAAGGAATATATTTATACATGAAGGACATACATCTACAACCAGGAGATTGGATGGACCGACAAAATTGGCTATTGGGAATCGGACGATGTCAAAGACATTAATCAACCGATGATCTATTATTATTATTATTATTATTATTATTGTTATTATTATTGTTATTATTATTATTATTATCATCATTATTATTGAATAATATTTTTCACGAAAAAATAGTGTTTTTAGTAAAAATTGTCAAAATTTTCGAAATTTTGAATACTGCAAAAAATCAAGTCTGAATGCAGAATTTACGATTGTATATTCCAAGGCTTATAGTCGTGATTTTTTATTAAAAATTACAAAATTTTCGTTATTTTGAAAAGTAAAAAAATCAACTTAGAGGGCGTGCCTAGGGTTTATGATGCAAAAAATCCGGTCTATATATAACATTTCCCGATGATACAGTAAAACTTGTTCAAAGAGGAATCGCATGGGACCAATTTTTTCCACATTAGACAAAATTCCGCATCATAAAAAAACAACAAAATGATTAACCAATCTTAGATTATAGAGTACCGTGTATGTCTTTTTACGTACTTTGGATTAATTGTACATCCGCTGCCGTTGAAGAGTGAAGTATAGTATGAACGAGCGGTTTGGACGGTAACGCGCAAAAAACAGTCCGTTTCGCCAGTGTTAGAAATGTCTCTTAGGCGCGTATCCTGAAATAAAAGTATGCAGTTTCAGAATCCACTCACTAACTGTACTTTCGTCCACATCCTTTGATTCCCCGCAAATTTCATTCCACACTACATTGTGTCGTCTCTTAAAACTGTACAGCCAACCTGAAGATGCCTTGAAATCGTTATTCTCTAGGGATATAGCAATAGCTAGAGCTTGACTTTGGAGCATCGGTCCAGAAATTTTTAGATTTTTTCGTGCACTTGTAAAATACTCCCACACTATTTCGTTGGTTTCTTCATTTGTTTTATTTTTTATGTATTGTCTTCCTCTTCGTTTGATCATTTCCTTGCATCCATTCATTAATTATTTTTCTTTGTGCTTTAAAATCTCATAAACTTGGGGTTTTCCACATTTAAATTTAGTCATTACTTCGCGTACTGAGAGTTTGATTTTCTTCATCTTCAATAAATTTCACTTTTTCGTTTAAATACAATGATACATACAATTTAGCAATCATTATTCCGGAAATTCAGAACGCTATCTGTGAAATATACGTACACAATCGGTCTCAGATCTTAAACTAATTTAGGATTTTACATGCACTGGTTAATTGTAAGACAGATGCCAAATATTTGTTAAACGAATCTATATTTCGCTTAACGGGTGTGAAGTGAAGCCGAAAGAAAATTTCAGAAAGAAAATCTACTTCATCCAGTGGCAGGAATCATCCCTTATTGTAATTTCGCCTAACGGGAGTTCAATGAAGTGAAAACTAATTTATTTCTCTCTGTCTTTCCGCCTTATAAACATTTTTTTTGTGAATTGTGTAGAAATATCCTTGCGTTTCCGTGTTGGACAGATTCCGTTTTATACAAAATAAATACACTTAAAATTACTCTTATTTCACCGGGACCAATAAATTCGTTGAATTTGGACAGATTTCCGCATTATTCACGTTCCGGATTAGACAAGTTTTACTGTATATTCCAAGGCTATAGGCTATTCATGGTGTTTTTACTAAAAATGTAAACACTTTCGAAATTTTGAAAAATTATAAAATGCATTCTACATGGTGGGTCTAGGATTTATAACTAAAAAAATCGGTTTAAATTCCAAACACCGATCTTTATTACAAGGCTATATATATATAGTCTTGATGTTTCTTCCAAAAAGGTAAATTTTGTTAATTTTCCAAAAAATTTAAAAGTGCAGTCCACAGTGTGTGTCCAGGATTTATAATGCTATAAATCCGATCTAAATCCCAAGTTTCCCGATTGTTTACTCTAAGGCATTATTCTTGGTGTTTTACTAAAAAAGTCAAATTTTTCGAAATTTTGAAAACTGCAAAAATACAGCCTACATGGTTTGTCCAGGATTTATAATCCACAAATGCCGTTCTATATCCCTAATTTCCCAAATGTGTATTCCGAGACAATAGTCTTGGTGATTTTACTAAGAATGTCATCTTTTTCGAAAATTTGAAAAACCCAGTGTTTAGAGTGCGTCCGTGATTTATAATGCAAAAAAAAAAAATCGGTAAAAATCCCAAATATCTATATTGTATATACCAAGGCAATAGTCTTGGTATTTTTACTAGAAATGCCATTTTTTTCTGTATTTTGAAAACTGCAAATAATAATAGGAAATAATAATAGGAAAAGCGCGCACAAAAGTGCATTAGTTTATGTCTCTGCTGTATGCCCGCAACGATTGTGTTCTCTCTAAACAGACAATGAAATTATATCTTTCACACTTTATCACAGAGCTTACACACGCAGTCACTTGACGGATCATGATAGTTTGAATTTTTGCAGAGTTTGTGCTGATATCCATGCACTGCCAGTCTTATTATTGCACTGCGTATCTTGTTGTTTGGTCCAGTCCAGTCTCGATTGATCATTGCATCTGTTGCGTAAAAATCGTCTGGTATTTCTTTTGTCTTGTTTTGTCTTATTTTCTTCAATGCAGTTTCCTGTTTAGTAGCTAGTAGAACTGCAAAAAAAAAATGCAGTGTACAGGGTGTGTCCAGGGCTTATAATGCAAAAATCTGGTCTAAATCCGAAATTTCCCGGTTGTATATTCAAAGGCTATGGAGAGCGTCGTTAAATGTATCTTTATTGATCTCTCCAGTAACCTATTAATTTTGGGATTTTTTTGGCTAATGTATAGTTTAATAATAAAAATAAATAGAATCAATTTTTGCTGATATCAAAGATTCGAAAATTTTGACAATTTTTGTGAAAACGCCGAGACTATACCCTTGGAAAATTCAATATAGAAAACTTGGATTTAAACGGGATTTCTTGCATTAGAAATCCGGGACACACCCTCTAGACTTGAATTTTTCAGTTTTCAAAATTTCGAAAATTTTGACATATTTGCTGAAAACACCAAGACTAAATAAGCTTGAATACTCAATATAGAAATTATGAATTGCTCGGATTTTTTGCAATATGAATTCCGGACAAGCCTTCTAGACTAATTTTTATAGTTTTCAAAATTTCGAAAAAATTATTTTTTCTTGCAATACCGTACTTAATATGGAAATTTTGGATTTAGACCGGATTTTTTTTGCATTAGAAATCCCGTACACGCCTTCTATCTTGACTTTTGCAGTTTGGATTTATATGTTTTTTTTTTGCATTAGAAAACACGAACACGCCTTCTAGACTTAATTTCTGCTCTATTAAAAATTTCCAAAATGTTAACATTTCTGGTAAAAACGCCACGATTATGTCATTGGAATACTCAATATCGGAAAATCTGGCTTTAGACAGAATTTTTTGCATTAGAAATGCTGGACACATCTAGCAGACTTAAATTTTGCAGTTATCAAAATTTCGAAAATATTGACATTTTTGCCGATATCACCAAGACTATACCATCTGAAAACTCAATATAGAAATTTTGGTTACAGACCGGATTTTTTGAACTAGAAATCCCGGAAAGAACATATAGACTTTATTTTCGCCGGTTTCAAAATTTCCACAATTTTTACTTTTTTGTAAAAACACCAAGACTATAACCTTGGAATACTCAATATGGAAATTTTGGATTTAGACCGGATATTTGCATTAGAAATCCCGGACACGCCCTTTAGACCTAAATTTTGCAGTTTTCAAAATTTCGAAAATTTTGTCAATTTTGGTGAAAGCACCGATACTATAGCCATTGGACACTCAATATGGAAATTATGGATTAACCGAATTTTTTACATTAGAAATCTCGGACACGCCTTCCAAGACTTAATTATTAGACCTTTCAAAATTTCGAAAATTTTTATATTTTTGGACTACTCGACATGGAAATTTTGGATTTAGACCGGATTTTTTGCATTAGAAATCCCAGACACACCCTCTAGACTTAAATTTTGCAGTTATCAAAATTTCGAAATTTTGACATATTTGGCGAAAGCAACAAGACTATATACCCTTGGAATACTCAATATGAAAATTTTGGTTCTAAACCGGATTTTTTGCATTAGAAATCCTGGACACACCCTCTAGACTTAATTTTTCAGATTACAAATTTTCGAAAAATTTGACATTTTTTGTAAAACACCAAGACTATATCTTTTAATACTCGGTATGTAAATTTTGGATTTAAACCGGATTTTTTGTGTTAGAAAGCCAAGACACTCCTTGACTTAAAGTTTGCAGTTTTCAAAATTACGATTATTTTGACATCTTTGGAGAAAACACGAAAGTCTATAGCTTTGGAATACTCAATACGGAAATCATGCATTTAGACCGTATTTTGTGCATTAGAAATCCCGGACACGCCTACTAGACTTAATTTTTGGAGTTTTCAAAATTTCGAAATTTTTGACATTTTTGGTGAAAACAGCAAGAATACTTGCTGGAATACTCAATATGGAGATTTTGGATTGAAGCCGGATTTTTTGCATAAGAAATCCCGGACACGCCTACTAGACTTAATGTTTACAGCTTTCAAAATTACGAACAATTTGACATTTTTGATGAAATCATCAAGACAGCCTTCTAAAACCCAAAGTTTTAAATTATGGATTTTGTCCGGATTTTTTATCGGAAATTCCGGATACATCCATTAGTTTATTTTTTTAAGTTTTGAAAATTCAGAAAATTTTGACATTTTTGGGGAAACCACCTTCCCCTAGAAAACTCATTTCTGAAATTTTGGATTAAGACCGGATTGTTACATTTTAAATCCCGGACACACATTCTAGATTGTTTTTCTTTTTGCAGTTATTAAAATTTCGAAAATTTTGACTTTTTGGGAAAAACACGAACAAATATAGCCTTGGAAAACTGAATTCTGAAATTTTTACTTTTGGCCATATTTTTTGCATTAGTTCTCAAAATTTCGAAAATTGTGACATGTTTTAGGGAAACACCAAGACTATAGCCATGGAAATTGTGGAATTTTGGATTTTGACTGCATTTTTTGCATTAGAAATCCCAGACACACCCTCTATATTGATTTTTAGCAGTTTTCAAAATTTCGAATATTTTGACATATCTCCGAAAAACACTGAGAATATAGCCTTGGAAATCTCAATTCTGAAATGTTGGATTTCGACCGTTTTTTTTTTGCATTAGAAATCCCAGACACACCCTCTGAATTGAAGTTTATAATTTCTCAAAATTTCGAAAATTTTGATATTTTTGTGGTAAATAATAAAAAAGAAGCCTTGGATATCTTAATTGTGAAATTTTGGATTTAGTCAGGATTTTGTGCAATACAAATCCCGGACTGACCTTCTAGATTGATTTTCTGCAATTTAGAAAATGTTGACATTTTTCCGAAAAACATCAAGTCTATAGCCTCGTTAAAACAATTCTGAAATTGTATTTTGGACGGATTTTCAGCATTTTACTGTAAATCCTGAACACACCCTGTAGATTGATTTTCTGAAGATTTCAAAATTTCGAATGCTTTGTCTTTTTTGGGAAAAACACCAAGACTATAGCCTTGGAAAACTGTATTCTGAAATTTTGGATTCTGATTGGATTTTTTGCATTAGAAATCCCGGATACAATCTCTAGATTTTTTGCAAGTTTTTAAAATTTGGAAAATTTTGATATATGTGGAAAAACACCGAAACTATTGCCTTGGAAAACTAAATTTTGAAATATTGGAATTGAGCGTATTTTTTAATTAGAAATCCCGTACACACCCTGTAGATTGATTTTCTGCAGTTTTGAAGATTTCGAAAATTTTCACATTTTTAGGAAAAACACCGAGAATGTAATTCTGGAAAACTCAATTATGAAATTAAACATTTAGACCGGATTCTTTACATTATAAATCCCGGATAAACCCTCTAGATTGATATTATGCAGTTTTCGAAATTTTGAATTTTTTTTTGGAAAAACACCAAGCCTTGGAAAACTCAATTTTGAAATTTTGGATTTAGACCGGATATTTTGCATTATTAATTCTGGACGCACACTCTGGATTGATTTTTGCTGTTTTCGAAATTTCGAACATTTTGAATTTTTTTAAAAAACACCATGACTATATCATTGCAAACCTCATTTTTAAATTAGGATTTTGAACGAATTACTTGCATTAAAAATACCGCGCGCAACCTCTAGATTTATTTTTTGCTGTTTTCGATTTTTTTTAATTTGTTGGAGAACAGCAAGTCTATAGCCTTGGAAAACTCAATTTGTATTTAGACCTCATTTTTTGCATTATAAATCCCGGATACACCTTCTAGATTGATATTATGCATTTTTCGAAATTTCCAAAAGTTAAATTTCTTTAAAAACACCTAGGCTATAGCTTTGGAAAACTCAATTTTTAAAACTTGGATTTATACCGGTTTTTTTATATTATAAATCCCGGATACAATCTCTAGATTGATAGAATGCAGAATTTACAAATTTCGAAATTTTGTATATTGTTTGGAAAAACAGCAAGGCTATAAGCCTTCGAAAACTGAATATTCAAAATATTTATTTAGACAGCATTTTTTGCATTATTAATCCCGGATACACCCTCTAGATTGATATGCAGTTTACGAAATTTCGAAATTTTTTACATTTTTTTGCAAAAAGAGCAAGGCTAGGAAAACTCGATTTTAAAAATTTGGATTGAGACAGAATTTTTTGCATTATAGATCCCGGATACATCCTCTAGATTGATATTATGCAGTTTTCAAAGTTTCGAAAATTTTGAATTTTGTTTTTGGAAAAGCAACTAGATTATAGCCTTGAAAACTCAATTTTGCTATTTTGGATTTAGTCTGGATTTTTGCATTATAAATCCTGGACTAGATTAGTTTTTTAGCATTTTTAGAAATTTCAAAAATGTTTAAAATACCGAGATTATAGCCTTGCAAAACTCATTTTGAAAATTTGGATCTAGACCGGACTTTTTGCATTATAGATCCCGGATACCTCTAGATTGATATTATGCAGTTTTCGAAATTTCGAAAATTATAAATTTTTTTTGAAAAACACCACGACTATAGCCTTGGAAAACATTATTCTGAAATTTTCGATTTAGACCGGATTTTTTAAATAATTTCCAAACTTTAATTTTTTTCGTAAACACCAATTGGAAAACTCAATGTCGAAAATTTGGATATAGACCGGATTCTTTGCATTATAAATCCCGGGTAAACACTCTTGATTGATATGCAGTTTTCTAAATTTTGAATTTTTTTTGGAAAAACACCAAGTCTATATAGCCTTGGAAAACTCAATTTTGAAATTTTGGATTTAGACCGGATATTTCTGCATTTTCGATTTAGACCGAATTTTTTTAATAATTTCCAAATTTTATTTTTTTTTCGTAAACACCAATTGGAAAACTCAATTTCGAAAATTTGAATTTAGGCCGGATTCTTTGCATTATAAATCCCGGATAAACACTCTTGATTGATATTATGCAGTTTTCGAAATTTTGATTTTTTTTGGAAGAACACCAGGTCTATAGCCTTGGAAAACTCAATTTTGAAATTTTGGATTTAGACCGGATATTTCTGCATTATAAATCCCCGATGCACCATCTAGATTGATTTTTGCAGTTTTCGAAATTTCGAAAACTTTAAATTTATTTTTAAAAGTACCAAGACTATATCATTGCAAACCTCATTTTGAAATTTTGGATTATGACAGGATATTTTGCATATTAATCCTGGACGCACCCTCTGGATTCATTTTTGCAGTTTTCGAGATTTGGAATAATGTTGCATTTTTTAAAAACAGCAAGGCCTTGGAAAACTCAATTTTGATATTTTGGATTTAGATCGGCTATTTTGCATTATAAATCCTGGATACTGATATTATACAGTTTTCGAAATTTCGAAAAAAATATTTTTTTAAAAAACACCAAGGCTATAGACTCGGAAAAATCAAATTTTGAAATTTTGGATTATCCTGCACTTTTTTGCATTTTTCGAAATTAAAAAAAAATTGAAATTAAAAAGAAAAGAAACTTAGATTATAGCCTCGTAAAGCTCACTTATGAGAATTTAGATTTAGACCGGATTTTTTGCAGTATAAATCCTGGACGGACCCTCTAGATTGATTTTTACAGTTTTCGAAATTTCGAAAATATTGACATTTTAACACCAAGACTATAGCATTGCAAATCTCATTATGTAATTTTGGATTTTGACAGGATTTTTAATTATTATACATATCGGGCGCACCCTGTAGGTGGATTTTTTGCAGTTTTCGAAATTTCGTAATTTTTTACATTGTTTTGGAAAAAAAGCAAGTCCATAGCCTTGGAAAACTCACTTTTGAAAATTAGGATTTAGACCGGAGTTTTTCATTATACATCCCGGATGCACCTCTAGATTGATTTTTGCAGTTTTAAAATTTTCGCAAATGTTGAACTTTTTTTAAACAACACGAAAACTCAATTTTGAAATTTTGGATTTAGACCGAATTTTTTTAAATTATAAATTCCGGATACACCGTCTAGATTGATATTATGCTGTTTTCGAAATTTTGGAAATTTTTACATTTTTTTTGGAAAAACAGCAGGGCTATAGCTTTGGAAATCTCAATTATCAAAATTTGGATTTAGACCGGATATTTTGCATTATAAATCCCGGGTCCAACCCCTAGATTAATATTATGCATTTATGAAAATGTAGATAACTTTATTTCTTTAAAAAAAACACCATGCCTCGGAAAACTCATATTTGAAATTCTGGATGTAGACCGGATTTTTTGTATTATAAATCCCGTTCGCACTCCCTAGATTGTTTTTTTTTCAGTTTTCGAAATTTGGATTTTTTTACATTTTTTTAAAAAAACATCTAGGCTATAGCCTTGGAAACTCAATTTTAAAATTTTGGATTTATACCGGATTTTTTGCTTTATAAATTCCGATCTCACCCTCTATTTAGCAGTTTTCCAAATTTAGATTTTTTAAACACCAAAACTATAGCCTCAGAAAATTCAATTTTAAAATTATGGATTTAAACCGGATTTTTTAAATTATAAATCCCAGGCGCACCCTCTAGATTCATTTTTTGCAGTTTTGGAAATTTCGAAAATTTTTACATTATTTCGAAAAACAACAAGGCAATAGCTTGGAAACCTCAATTTTGAAAAGTTGCATTTAGACCGGATTCTTGCATTATAAATCCCGGATACCCCGTTTAGATTGATATGCAGTTTTCGAAATTTCGAAAATTTTGAGATTTTTTTTAAAAAACAGCAAGGTTATAGCTTTGGAAAACTCAATTTTGAAATTTTGGATTTATACAGGATTTTTTGCATTATAAATCCCGGATGCATCCTCTATATTGATATTATGCAGTTTTCGATATTTCGAAAATTTTGAAGTTTTTTGGAAAAACACCTTGGAAAATCTAATTTTGAAAATTTGGATTTACACCAGATTTCTTGCATTAGAGATTCCGGATACACCCTCTAGATTGATATTATGCAGTTTTCGATATTTCGAAAATGTTGAAGTTTTTTTTTTAAAAAAAGCCTTGGAAAACAGAATCCTGAAATCTTCGATTTAGACCGGATTTTTAAAATTATAAATCCCGGGCGCAATCCCTACATTGATTTATGAAGTATTCAAAATTTCGAAAAAAAATTACATTTTTTGAAAAAAACAGCAAGGCTTTAGCCTTGGAAATTTCAATTTTCAAAATTTGGATTTAAACCAGATTTTTGCATTATAGACCCCGGATGCACACTCTAGGTTGATATTATGCAGTTTTCGAAATTTAAAAAATTGTTACATTTTTTTTGCAAAAACAGCTTTGGAAAACTCAATTTTGAAAATTTGGGCTTAGACCGGATTTTTTGCATTATAAATCGCGGATACACTTTCTAGATTGATATTATACAGTTTTCGATGTTTCGAAATTTTTTGAACTTTTTTTTAAAAGAGCAGGGTTATAGCCTTCGAAAACTCAATTTTGAAATTTTGGTTGTAGACCGGATTCTTTGCATTATAAATCCCGGACGCACGCTCTATATTGATTTTTGCAATTCTCGAATTTTCGAAAATTTTGAATTTTTTAAAATAATAATAATAATAATAATAATAATAATAATAATAATTTTGGAGCAGATGAATAATTTTACATATCTAGGATGCAATATCTCATATGAAGAAGAAAAGGATGTAAATGCAAAAATATCTAAAGTTTTAAGAATTTTAGGGTTAATAAATTCTATCTTCAAGCCACAGTTAGTCCAAAAGCATTCAAGACTGAAAGTGTATAAAACACTGGCTCTTCCAACTCTTTTGTATGGTAGCGAAGTATGGACGTTGAAACAGAAGGATATACAGAGACTTAGATCTGCTGAAATGAGATATCTTCGGAGGACTGCAGGATACACACTACTAGATCACAAAAAAAATGAAGACATCTTAGAAGAAGTACACATGGAATCTTTAGAAAACAAAATTTCTGATTAGAAGTCAAGATGGACACAACATGTTCATCGAATGGAAGATCACAGAATACCCAAACTAATGTTAAGATATCAACCTGCAGGAAGAAGAAGACCAGGACGTCCACTCAAAAGACTTCTGGATGGTGTTTCTCTTGAGGCCGAAACAGGTCAACAAATGGCCTAAATTCGTGAATGTACTATGATGATGATGATGATAATAATAATAATAATAATAATAATAATAATGATAATGATAATGATATAATAATAATAATAATAATAATAATAATAAGTTGGTAAGAGGCATTCGAAAGAGCATTAAGTTATAGGTTTATGATTTGTCTTTTATGAGTTCGTTCAGTGATCCTGTCCATATTCTGCATTGTTTGTAATGGTATCGCTCACACTTTTGGTCGCATATCTTGCATTCACACGAATCACTCGGTTGGTGGAATTTTGTATTTTTGCACATTTTGTGCCTTTGTGGTTGGTTACTTCCAGTCCACTCTCTGTTTACCATGGCATCTGTGGCGTAGAATTTTTTTTAAACACCTAGACTGTAGCATTGCAAACTTCATTTTGAAATTTTGGATTTTGACAGGATTTTTTAATTATACATCCCGGGCGCACCTCTAGATTTATTTTTTGCAGTTTTCGAAATTTCGAAAATTTTTACATTTTTTTGGAAAAACAGCAAAACTATAACCCTGGAAAAGTCAATTTTGAAAATTAGGATTTATACCTAACTTTTTTTATTATAAACTCCGGATATAAACTGATTTATGCTGTTTTCGAAATTTCCAAAATGTTTAAATTTCTTTAAACAACGAGGAAACTCAATTTTGAAATTTTGGGTTTAGACCGGATTTTTTAAAATATAAACCACGGATACACCCTCTAGATTGATGTAATGCAGTTTTCGGATTTTTTTTTTGGAAAAACTACAAGTCTAGAACTTTGAAAACTCAATTTTGAAGTTTTAGATTTAGACCGGATTTGTTGTATTATAAATTCCGAGCGCACCCTCAAGATTGATGTTTTTGCAGTTTTTGAAATTTCGAAAATGTTTACATTTTTTCGAAAAACAGCGAGGCCTTGGAAGTCTCAATTTTGTAAATTTGGATTTAGACCAGATTCTTTGCATTAAAAATCCCGGACGCACCCTCTAGATTGATATTATGCAGTTTTCAAAGTGTCGAAAGTTTATATATTTTTTTGTAAAAACAGCAATGCTATCGCCTCGGAAAACTCAATTTTGAATTATATTTAGACCGGATTTTTTACATTATAAATCCCGGTTACACCCTTTAGATTGATTTTTGTAGTCTACGAAATTTGGATAATTTTGATTTTTTTTAAAAAACACGAAGACTATAGCATTGGAAACCTCATTTTAAAATTTTGGATTTTGAAAGGATTTTTTGCATTATAAATCCCGGTCGCACCCTCTAGATTGATTTCTTGCAATTTTCGAAATTTCGAAAATGTTTACATTCTTTTGGAAAAACAGCGAGTCTGTTGCCTTGTAAAACTCAATTTTTAAATTTTTTTAATTAAACCCAATTTTTTGCATTATAAATCTCGGATGCATCATCTATATTAATGTTACGCAGTTTTCGAAGTTTCGAAAATTTTCAATTTTTTTTAACAAAAACAGCAAGTCTTGGAAAATTTAATTTTGAAATTTTGGATTTAGACCGCATTTTTTGCATTATAAATCCCTGATACACCCTCTAGATCAGTGGTACTCACTAGAAATTACAAGAGAGCCAAATATAAGAAACCATATCTGTTCGAGAGCCGCACCAAATTTCACAGTTCTCAGTCTTGGTGCAACACGCAGTTTTTTTTTCTTTTACATTTATGGACAAATCACAATTATGCCTACTGATTACTGTCATTTAATTTTTGTTAATAATTAACCGTTTATTATTTTATTATTATTATTATTATTATTATTATTATTATTATTATTATTATTATTATTATTACGGTACTGTACATAATTTTAAGGCAACTTACAGTTGTGTAGATTACTGCTGTGAAGTTGATGGTCGAACTCTGCTACTCTCCTGCACAATTTTGTCAATACGAGCTGGTTGATTTGCCACACATATCCGCAGCAGGTTTTCCAAGTTCACATTGGTGAGACGAGATCTATGTTTACCCTTGATGAACTTTATCTTACTGAAAGTCATTTCACAAACATACGTTGATCCAAAAAGACACAGAATTTTATATGCACACGACACCAAGTTTTCGAACTGTTTTTCTGGAACTGTATTCCAAAACTCTAAAATTGAATTCGTTTTTCGTTTCTCTTGAAAAATACCTTCCAGTTCTGAATCCTGCTGGAGATCAATAAGTTCATTTTTTAGATTTCTAATCTCAGGACCAAAAATTGACAATGCACGTTACATCTGTTGTCGTTATTGACCAGGGATTTTCAACTAATCGAAATGGGTTTCGAAACCTTCTAAAATCATTAAATCTCGCGCTGAAATCATGGTGTAGTACAGTGAGCAATTCTATGAAGGGTTGCAAGTTTATTTCTTCCTCTGAATATTCTTCAATAAGATGTTGGAAACATGGGAAACTAGTGAAATCATTATTACTAAGTTCTTCTGTATACATTTTTAAATTTTCTTCTAAAGAAAAAATTGCACTTGTGAGCTGAGTAATAAGTTTATTTGTACCTTGCATTTTAATTTGGACATCATTTCAGTATTCCTGTTACGTCAGGCAGGATGCCAACTTTTAACCACCATGAAGAAGAGTCTAGTTCAGGGTATTCTTTATCTCGTTCACTTAAAAAGAGTTATATTTCATGGCGAAGATTAAAAAATCGTTCTAAAACTCTTCCTTTACTGACCTCACTGTGATAAATAACATCATCATACTGTGAATTAAGCTCTTTGAGAAATTCTATGAATTGCCTATGATTTAGTTCACGTGATCTAATGAAATTAACAATGTTAATTACTTTCTTCATCACAGATCTGAAAGTTTAGTCAATTTTAGCAGCAAGATTTTCTTGATGTAAAATGTAATGGTATGTTAATAAGTGGTCTCTATTTAAATGTTTTTTAAACAGAGAAGTGAATCCTATATGACAACCTACCATTGAGGGACAACCGTCAGTGCACACTGATAAAAGTTTGTTTAGGTCAATTTTGTATTTGTCAAAAAAAGATTTAACTGCTACAAAAAATATATTCCCCGTGTCTGACCTGTCATAGGTATTACAGTTAAAAATTCTTCCTTTATAATTCCTATCTTATTACGATATTTAACAAATAAAAGTAACTGAGAGGTGGAACTAATACCTGTGGACGAATCCAGAGCAAGGCTGAAATAGTCACATTCACGAATTTCATCGAGAGTACAAAGGAGCATGTCTACAGACATTTCGTTAACTCTCCTAATACAAGTAGAATCGGAAAGTTGTAACTTTTGTATGTCACTTTTTATCTGTTTTGTATTTGGAAATTTAGAAAATAATGTGTCACAAACGACTAGAAAACACTCCTTAAAAATCTCTGCATCGGCAAACGGTTTCATTTTGATGCTAACATTTCTGCTACTTCATAGGATGCTTTTGTTATCAATTTATGTTCACTTACGGTATCCAAAATCATTTTCCGTTCAGACACTATTGACATTTTTAATGTTTTTAGTTTTTCTGCTCTCAATTTAGAATCTTTAGGATATTTGCACTCAAAATTTGAATGCACTGTTTTATAATGCCTATTAAGATTAAATCGTTTATAACCTTGAACTACGTGTCGACATAATAAACACGTCGCACTGCCTTCCTTTTTAGCAGTTATGAAGAAAAATTCATGCTCCCAAGTATCTTGAAAAACTCTTCCTTCATCTTCGAGTTTTCTCTTTTTCCCTTTCGAAAAAACACCAGTCATTATTAAACACTGAAATTCACTTCACTTCACTTCAACTGATTAGGTAACACACAGTATCCAGTCGCTTGTTCATAGAAACTAAATTGTATAATATTTTATTGTGAAAGATTCGGACGACAATGTAGAAGTTTAAACGGTTATAAAAACAAACGTACACATATTCAAAACCAATAACACTAGCCAGGACATTGCATTGAATTGCTGAACACGTGCGGTACCGTACTGCTCGGAATGACACAGGGATATCCAAAGTTTTGTAGAATTTCAATAAAGATAATATTATTTTATACTTAGAATTTAAAATTTAAATGCAATGTAATGTAGCTAAAATTATTCCAAGAGCCTTAATAAATATCTTCAAGAGCCGCATGCGGCCCGCGGGCCGCGCAATGAGTAACGCTGCTCTAGATTGATATTATGCAGTTTTAGAAATTTCCAAAAATTTAATTTTTTTCTAAAAACACAAAGTCTATAGCCTTGGTAAACTCAATTTTGAACATTTGGATTTAGACTGCATTTTTTGCATTATAAATCCCATTTACACCTTCCAGATTGGTATTGTGCAGTTTTCGAAAATTGATAAATTTTTACTTTTTTTGGAAAAACAGCAAGGCTTGGAAAACTCAATTTTAAAAATTTATATTTACACAGGATATTTTGCATTATAAATCCCGGATACTCCCTCTATATTATGCAGTTTTCGAAATTTCGAAAATTGTGATTTTTTTTTGGAAAAACACCAAGGTTATTATAGCCTTGAAAACTCAATTTTTAAATTTTGGATTTAGACTGGATTTTTTTGCATTTCAAATCCCGGATACACCCTCTAGATTGATTTTTTGCAGTTTTCGAAAATTCGAAAATGTTGGATTTTTTAAAACACCAAGACTATATATAGCATTGCAAACCTCATTTTGAAATTTTGGATTTTGACCCGATTTTTTTAATTATAAATCCCGGGCGCATCCTCTAGATTGATTTTTTGAAGTTTTAAAAAATTAGAAAATGTCTACACTTTTTTGGAAAAACAGCAAGGCTACAGCCTTGGACAATTCAATTTTCAAAATTTGGATTAAGACCGGATTTATTGTATTATAAATTCCGGATTGATATTATGCAGTTTTCGAAAAATCGAAAAATTTTACTTGTATTGGAAAAACAGCAATGCTATAGCCTCGAGAACCTCAATTTTGAAAATTTGGACTTAGACCGGATTTTTGCAATATAAATCCCAGATACACCCTCTAGATTGATATTATGAAGTTTTCGAAATTTCGATAATTCTAATTTTTTTGTGGAAATCCACCAAGTCTATAGCCTTCGAAAACTCAATTTTAAAAATTTGGATGTAGACCCGATTTATTTCATTATAAATACCGGTTACAGCCTCTAGATTGATATTGTACAGTTTTCGAAATTTCCAAATTTTTTTTGGAAAAAAACCTAGGTTATAGCCATGGAAAACTCAATTTTGAAATTTTGGATTTAGACCAGATTTTTGCATTATAACTCCCGGGTAAAACCTCTAGATTGTTATTAAGCAGTTTTCGAAGTTTCGAAAAGTTTTGAATTTTTTTTTGGAAAACTCAATTTTGAAAATTTGGAATTAGACCGGATTTTTTGTATTATAAATCTCAGATACACCCTCTAGATTTATATTATGCAGTTTTCGAAATTTCGAAAATTTAGAAACTTTTTTTTGGAAAAAAACCAAGTAAATAGCCTTCGAAAACTCAATTTTGAAATTTTGGATCTGGAACGGATATTTTGCATTACAAATCCCGGATGAAGCCTCTAGATTGATTTTTTCAGTTTTCGAAAATCCAAAAATTGTGATTTTTTTAAAAGCACCAAGATTATAGCACTGCAAACTTAATTTTAAAATTCAGTATTTTGACTGGAGTTTTAAAATTATAAATCCCGGGCGCACACTCTAGATTGATTTTATGTAGTTTTCGAAATTTCGCAAATTTTTACATTTCTTTGGAGAAACCGCAAGGCTATAGACTCGGAAAACTGAATTTTGAAATTTTGGATTTGGAACGTATTTTTTGCATTATAAATCGCGGACGAACCCTCTAGATTGATTTTTCCAGCTTTCGAAAGTTCGAAAATTTTGAATTAAAAAAAAAACACCAAGACTATAGCACTGCAAACTTCAGTTTGAAATATTGTACTTTGACCGGAATTTTAAATTATAAATCCCGGGCGCTCCCTCTAGATTGATCTTTTGCAGTTTTCGAATGTTCGATTTTTTTTTTTGGAGAAACAGCAAACCTTGGAAAACTCAATTTTGAAAATTTGGATTTAGACCTGACTTTTTGCATTATAAATCCTGGTCTCACCTTCTAGACAGATATTTTGCAGTTTTCGAACTTTCGAATTTTTTTAAAAAAAACACCATGACTATAGTCATAGAAATCCCAATTTTGAAATTTTGGTTTTTGGACAGGATTTTTTTATTTATAAATCCTGGGTGCACCCTCTGGATTATTTACCTGAATTTTGCAAATTTCGATAATTCTTATTTTTTTTGGAAAAAGATCAAGTCTATAGACTTGGAAAACTCAATTTAAAATTTGAATTTAGATAGGAATTTTGCATTATAAATCCCGGATATACCCTCTAGATTGATATTATGCAGTTTTGGCAATTTCGAAAATTTTGAATTTTTTTTAAACATCATGCCTTGGAAAGCTCAATTTAGAAATGTTGTATTCAGAACGGTTTTTTTTTAAATTGTAATACCCGAACGAACTCCCTAGACTGATTTTATGCAGTTTTCGAAATTTCGAAAATGTTTACATTTTTTTTTTAAAAGAGCTATTGCGTCGGAAAACTCAATTTTGAAAATGTGGATTAAGATCGTATTTTTTGCATTTTAAATCCGGGATACACCCTCTAATTGATATTATGCAGTTTTCGAAATTTCGAAAATTTTGAATTTTTTTTGTAAAAACACCAATTTTAAAAAATTGGGATTTAGACGGGATTTATTTCATTATATATATATTTATTAAACACAATGTGTACACTAATATTATATACATGGTTTTACCATTTTGCTATTAATTCGTGAATTGTTTTGGTTCTGTTGTCGCACTTCACTAAGTGATACTTTGGGCACGGTTTGCTACAGAGTTTACAGATGCAGGACTCCTCAGGTTCATGGTAATTTTGTTTATGACATATTTTCCCATGGAAGCCGTTAGCGGCGAAGCGTGTGTATAAGTGGCGAAGTCGAAAATTTGGTCCTTTCCATTCGTCTGTGTTTAACGCTTCTGTTTCCGTGATTTCGTTCGGAATCTCTCTGGCTTTTCTCTGTCTCTCCTCGATTGCTGTTTTGTATGCCTGCGTTTCTGGTAGATCGAAGTGTTTACGGATATCTTCTATGAAGTAAGACTCCTTTGCTATTATGTAGGCATAGCTATGTCTTGTGAATTTTGAAATTGAAAGAGCCCGTTTTAGGAATCTCGCTTTTATGCTTTCAAGTTTCATGAAATTTTTGGCTGTGAGATATGTCCATATTAGCTGGATTCCATAAGTGGCAACCGGCATAACTTTGATGTTGAATAATGCTATTGCCGTTGGTAGGGATAGGTTTCGTAACTTTGGAATATCATAAATGGCTTTTGTGGCAGCTGTAGCACGCTCTTGTATATGCATCGAGAATACTGTTCCGGTGGTCTGTAATGTTATTCCTAGGTATTTGAAGCTGCTAAGTCGTATATAGCCACAGAGTTTGCGGTTAGCACAGACGCGATCATTTGTAGTTCATTGCTAGTCCTACCTAGTACGCTTTCTAGCTTTTGAATGAGTATATTCCTGTTGATGCTATCGAAGGCTTTAGCGTAATCTATGAAGATTGCGTACAGAGGGGTGGTGGGTTGCGCCAAGGTAGTTGTTATTTCTTTTATAATTTCATGTACAGCGTGTAGCGTTGATCTGCCAGAGGTGAAGCCATATTGATTCATTGGTATGATAGCACGTAATCTTGGTTCAATTCGCCTCAGTAGAAGTCTGCTGAAAAGTTTAAACATGACGTTTTCCAGGGTTATTCCCCTATATGAATTTGGATCGTCCTTTCGTCCTTTGCCTTTGTAAAGCACAGTTATCAGTGTGCTCCTCCACTGTTTTGGGATTGAATTATTCTTGAAACATTCTCTGAAAAGGCACGCTAGCGGTTCCGCCAGGTCTCGGACTGTGTCTTTCAGGTGTTCAGCAAATATTCCATCTGGGCCGGCCGCTTTGTTGTTCTTTCCGTTCATGATTAGTTGAGTGACTTCTTCGGTTGTGATGGGGGTCAAGGTTTGATTGCGTTCCGCATGTAGTGAGAAGGAGTTGGACATTTTGTTCCTTTCTCCCAGGAGGTTGCTGAAGTGCAGTTCCCATCGCTCCATGTTTACGAGGGGGCTCGATCTGTTCTTCTTCGAGGACCTTAGGATTTTGTAAGGTTTCATTTCCGCCTCAGCAATTAGTTCCTGTTCTACAAGGAGGTCGTATGTTAGTTTATTTTCCTTCAGTAGGCATTTGTATTTCCCACGCTCTACGGCGTACTCTGTCAGTGCATCACCTCCGTGTTCCCTAGCAGCATGGAGGAGTTGTAGTATCCTTTGCCTCATTACGTAACAATCTTCGTCGAACCATGGCTTCGCGGTGCGTTTCGATCTGGTCAGTTCTCTGGTGGAGTGTGTGATTATGTCATTCAGAGCAGCAGTTGCCTCGTCTAAGTTCCCCTGCCTCATCATGTCCACTATTTTTGGTAGCTCTGCTTTGTTTTGTTTCCCATCTTTCTTCGTCTATGTATCTTGAAATTGACGGTTTTGAAATATGTGCCTAATTGTTCTTGTGTTCCTGCACTGGCATGGAATTTTGTTATAACAGGGAGGTGTTTCCTAATTGTGACATTTTCCACATTCACCTCAGCGTCACCTCGACCGTTCGTGAAGACCAGGTCGATTGTGCTCCTCCCGTTTGGTGCCACATATGTGTAATCCTTTTCCTGGTTTAACAGGATTAGCCCGTAGTCCAAAAGAAAGTCGGTAACCGCTTGTGTTTTTGTGTCCCATTTGTCTATTCTACAGTTAAGATCGCCTAATGCAAAAAATCCGGTGTAAATCCAAAATTTCAAAATAGTGTTTTCCAAGGTTATAGTCTTGGTGGTTTTCCATAAAATGTCAAAATTTTCGAAATTTCAAAAACTGCAAAAATACTATCTAGAGGATGTGTCCGGGATTTATAATGCAAAAAATCCGGTCTAGATCCAAAATATCAAAATAGTGTTTTCCAAGTCTATAGTCTTGGTGGTTTTCAAAAAAATGTCAAAATTTTCGAAGTTTCAAAAACTGCAAAAATACTATCTAGAGGGTGTGTCCGGTATTTATAATGCAAAAAATCCGGTCTAAATCCAAAATTTCAAGATAGTGTTTTCCAAGATTATAGTCTTGGTAGTTTTCCAAAAAATGTCAAAATTTTGGAAATTTCAAAAACTGCAAAAATACTATCTAGTAGGTCTGTCCGGGATTTATAATGCAAAAAATCCGGTCTAAATCCAAAATTTCAAAATAGTGTTTTCCAAGGTTATAGTCTTGGTAGCAAAATAGTGTTTTCCAAGGCTATAGTCTTGGTGGTTTTCAAAAAAATGTCAAAATTTTCGAAATTTCAAAAACTGCAAAAATACTATCTAGAGGGTGTGTCCGGGATTTATAATGCAAAAAATCCGGTCTAAATCCAAAATTTCAAAATAGTGTTTTTTGCAAGGCTTGGTGGTTTTTCCAAAAAATGTCAAAATTTTCGAAATTTCAAAAACTGCAAAAATACTATCTAGTAGGTCTGTCCGGGATTTTTAATGCAAAAAATCCGGTCTAAATCCAAAATTTCAAAATAGTGTTTTCCAAGGTTATAGTCTTGGTAGTTTTCCAAAAAATGTCAAAATTTTCGAAATTTCAAAAACTGCAAAAATACTATCTAGTAGGTCTGTCCGGGATTTTTAATGCAAAAAATCCGGTCTAAATCCAAAATTTCAAAATAGTGTTTTCCAAGGTTATAGTCTTGGTAGTTTTCCAAAAAATGTCAAAATTTTCGAAATTTCAAAAACTGCAAAAATACTATCTAGTAGGTCTGTCCGGGATTTATAATGCAAAAAATCCGGTCTAAATCCAAAATTTCAAAATAGTGTTTTCCAAGGTTATAGTCTTGGTAGTTTTCCAAAAAATGTCAAAATTTTCGAAATTTCAAAAACTGCAAAAATACTATCTAGTAGGTCTGTCCGGGATTTATAATGCAAAAAATCCGGTCTAAATCCAAAATTTCAAAATAGTGTTTTCCAAGGTTATAGTGGTTTTTCCCAAAAAATGTCAAAATTTTCGAAATTTCAAAAACTGCAAAAATACTATCTAGAGGGTGTGTCCGGGATTTATAATGCAAAAAATCCGGTCTAGATCCAAAATTTCAAAATAGTGTTTTCCAAGGCTATAGTCTTGGTGGTTTTCCAAAAAATGTCAAAATTTTCGAAATTTCAAAAACTGCAAAAATACTATCTAGAGGGTTGTCAGTCCGGGATTTATATGCACAAAATCCGGTCCTAAATCCAAATTTCAAAATAGTGTTTTCCAAGGCTATAGTCTTGGGTGCTTTTCCAAAAAGTCAAAATTTTCGGAATTTCAAAAAACTTGCCAAAAATACTCTCTAGAGGTTGTGTTCCGGGATTTTAATAATGCAAAAAATCCGGTCTAAATCCAAAATTTCAAAATAGTGTTTTCCAAGGTTATAGTCTTGGTGGTTTTCCAAAAAATGTCAAAATTTTCGAAATTTCAAAGACTGCAAAAATACTATCTAGTAGGTCTCTCCGGGATTTATAATGCAAAAAATCCGGTCTAAATCCAAAATTTCAAAATAGTGTTTTCCAGGCTATAGTCTTGGTGGTTTTTACAAAAAATGTCAAAAAAACAAAAAAAATTTTGCGAAATTTCAAAAACTGCAAAAAATACTATCCTAGAGGGTTTCTGTGTCCGGGATGTCTAATTCCAAAAATAAAAAGCCGGTCTATATCCCAATTTCAAAATAGTGATTTTCCAAGGTTATATCTTGTGGTTTTTTCCAAGAATGTCAATATTCTCGAAATTTCAAAAACTGCCCAAAAATACTATACTAGAGGGTTTAGTGGTCGGGGATTAGAATGCAAAAAATCCGGTCTACACCAAAAAT
>JASPKZ010006052.1:0-12500 GCA_030220185.1 Diploptera punctata
GAGTTAAAAGGTCGAGAGAGAGAAAAATGGAAGAGGAGTGGGAGAGAAAGGAAAAGGAAGGGAAGGAAGAGGATAGAAAAAAAGTGTCGAGAGAGAGAGAAAAGGGACGAGATAGATAGAAAGAAAGGGAGACAGATATTCGAGATGAAGAAGGGAGAGAGATAAATTGCGAGGGAGTTAAAGGAACGGAATATTATATATATATATATATAGAGAGAGAGAGAGAGAGAGAGAGAGAGAGAGAGAGAGTGAGAGAGGAGGGGGAGGTGGCGAGCGAGAGTAATGGAGAAAGGCCAAGAAATAGTGATAGAGCAAGAGAGAGAAAAAGGGCGATAGAGGGAGAAAGGCGCGACTGAGAGAGATTGTGAGAGGGAGAAAGAAAGGACGGAGGAGAAAGGGCGAGAGAAAAAGAGAGAGCGAGAGCAAAAGGTATTAGGAATGAAAAAGAGACGGAGTAAGCAAGAGATAGAGGAATGAAAATATATAGTGAAAAAAGAGGAATAGGAAAAAGAGGATATAGATAAAGAGAGAGAGAGGAAAGCAGAAAGGACAGAAAAAGAGGGAGATAAAGGGAGAAAAATAGAGAAAGTGAGATTTAGAGTGTGAGAAACAGAGAAAGAGAAAGAATGGAAAAGTGGGAGAAAATAGGTAGAGAAAAGAGAAAAAATGAGAGATAAAGAGAAATATAGAAATATAGAAAGAGAGATAAAGAGATGGGAAGAGATAAAAACAGATAAAGAAAGAAGGGAAGAGGGAAAAAGATGGAAGAAGAGAGAGAAAGAGAAAGAAAAAAGAGACAGAGGGAAAGATAAAGACAAGAAGAGAGACATGTAAAACTATTAAAAATAAAATGAAAGAAAAAAGAAAGAGGAAAAAAAAGAGAGAGAAAATGGGGAAAGGAAGAAAAGGAAAAGATCGAGAGGGAAAGATGAGACAAAAAATGAGAGAAAAAAGAGAGATAGAGAGTGAAAGAGAACAAACTGAAAGAATAAAGGAAAGAGCAATAGAGAAAAAGGAAGAGGGATAGAGAAAATGAGAGAGGAAGAGAGAAGAAAGGAAGAAAGAGAGAATCATATGAGGAAAAAGAGACAGAGAAGAAAGAGAGAAACAGACGGAAATAAAGATATAGAGAAAAGAATAGAAAGAAAGGAAGGAAAAGAATTTTAAAGGGAGACTGAAAGAGGGAAGAAAGGGAGGGAGAGAAAAGTGGGAAAGAGAGAAAAAAGAGAGAAAGAGAAGGAAAGAGACAAATAAATAGAAAGAGAGACAAAGGAGAAAATAAGAGGAAGACAAAAATATGGAGAGAAAAAAAGAGTAAGAGTAAGGAGGGTGAGAAAATGAGATAAAAGAGAGAGTGAATTAAAGAGAAGGAATAAAATGGAGAAAGAAAGAATAAAAAAGAGGAGGATGGATGAAGAGAGAGTAAGAGAGAATATATTCTGAATCTGCACATATAAGTTTGTTTATCAGGCATCATTTTAATTAATATTATTACGATTTTTTTGTGAATTTTGATGTCGACGATAATGTGAATTTCTGTGAGGACTCTGCTTCAAGTATTTAAACAGATAAATGCAAATGTTTTATCAAAGTACGATTCCATTAAGGTATTTATGTTGGATTGTTATCTAAGAAATTCATATTTTAACAGCACACTGCAGCATTTCCCGCTACGCATCTCGTAACGAAGGACAAGTACAGTGTTATACTGTATCCGCTCTACTTGATGGGATGTGGACTGTAATGTTGGTCTCATCATACGAAATATTACTTTATTGTAACGGACTGTCAACAGCACGTACGGCTTACTGCCCGTGCGACCCATATTTGTAATAACATTGTATATATCATACTTATAGTCTAATAAAGTCGTATTACTATTTTTTTAAGTTTAATGGTTTCTTCAAAAGTACAGTGTTGCAAGATTGTCAAGTATACTTTGCATGAAGCGAATGCTGGAAAATACGATGCAGGAGATGACCGGAAAACAAAGAATTTAACACAGTGGAGTTGGCACAGAGATGAAAATAGATGGATTAATATGGAGTATTGAGTTAGTTGTCTGCAGGAGAAAATGGATAAATTAAAATAAAGAATTAACCCAGGAGCAAGAACATCGTGTTTTATAGGATGGGAGACGAATACAATTAAATTTGGTACATTAAGCTTATTATAGCGGGGCATGTCCTTAAGTAGAATGACATTGTATTGCTAGCCACACTCATAAAGAAGTTAATGGACCATATCCCAGACCTATAATTTATCAGTACATTATAGGGATAAAGAGCAAACACTAAGGGTGAAAATATATCTGGGAACAAATGAATGGCGATTACACTGGTCAACATGATTTTTGTCTCACGAGTACCAATAGTTGTACTTAATGCAGTTTTTTACCGTGTTTTCAAATATGTATTCGGAATTTCTCCATCACCCACAGTTATTTTAAATTTCAATTTCAATTAATGGATTTAAATAATTACTTTTAATAAACGCTTTTTCATCCATTTGTCCATTGTAAAATAAAACGGGTAACACTTTCATCAGGAGATTTCAGCTATGGAAAAGATATATCAATGGCAAATGGAATCCTAATATGCTGGCCGATTATTGTTGGACCATCAAGAGGGATGCTCCACAAGCAAAATATAGCAGAAAATCGTCATTTCTTACTTTCTAGGCCAGTCCGAATGTTCGAATATTATGTAGTTACGAATGTAGAAAATATTAAAGTGTTCGACATTATAAATACCTGTTCTCTCGGAAACCTTGCGTGATTGAGAAAAACCGATATCACATTTGAATTCAGGAGAAAACATACTATCAAAATCACATATTTGTCTTTCTGAGACAAAAAAAAGTCTATTTTTTGTTGCTCAGTGTAATTTATCACTATAGTATAGGGATAAAGAGCAAACACTAAGGATAGAAATGTATCTACGAACAAATGAGTGGCGATTACCGAACACTACAACTGCGTAGTGAGGAAAAAATAACATTCTTCAAATACCATCCGGTGGACGCAAGCATGCAGGGTGCAGGAGTATTCATCCGTTTCTATAAACTGATTATAAATGAGCTGGACGAGATTTCTGGAAGAATAATGGCGCAATTGGCACTACTTTTGATAAGCACACTGCAACTGCCGACCTCCAAAGGACCCAACTGGACACCCTACACAGCGACCAGAGAGCGCAGTGACGGTAATAAACTTGGTAACACAAGTAAATAGATTCTGGATGGTGTGAAGATATGTGTATTCCGCTAATGTCATCAGAGAAAATAGCGATTTTGGGGTAAGTTTAACATAATTATTATATTATCAATTTATCCTTGTATACAGGAATCTTATCAGTTAATTCGCGTTGTCACGCGTCACAAAATTCCTTCAGTGAAAAAGACAGTAAAACTAAAATCAAATCTGTAAATCGCACGCTTAATACACAAAGTTCGGGGCATTTAAAAAGGAGGCCTAACCAAAGACAATAATAATAAAATAATATTTTTACGCTATTCATCCTTACAGCAATGGCGACCATGATAGTAAGTCCAACTTCCTACATTTCGGAGTTGCCAACCTAAATAACTATACTGTAATAAAATAACCATACTGTAATATTACATATTACAAACCACGTGAGAGAAATAATACCACTGCCCTCTATCTATACTACGTACAATGTATGTACAAAAATATTGCCCAAAAAGTAGTGTTAATGTACATTATACGAAACAAATCAATGCATTTTAAATGAACTGAACTTTATTTGATACAATATAAAGCAATAAATACGTTCTTGCCGCCATTTTATTACTGATTGGTGTCACAGTCTCCAGTAGTTTCAAATAATAAACATTGTCCACACTTTTAACATTAGTCAATTGTTTATAATGAATGCAAATATTTCCAACAAAGATGTTATTATTTTACTATTATTTATTATTTTGAAAACACCATCGCGCAAAAAAATAATGTAAAACGCACGTTCGTGTTTTTCAGAATCTCGGAAATTAAACACCGAGCGATAGAGAGGTTTTAAAGTTTTCCTCGTTTCTGTAAAAAAACACTTCCCAACCTACCATCCTAATATACTATTGTGGAATTACAATGTCTTGAAAATCCCAAAATCCATATATGTGTATAAGCAGAAAGAAATATTAAATTGCATGACAAATTTAAAAGAAAAAATATTTTTTTCGAAATTTTGACGACTTTGTAGCTTTTAAAAACACATTTTATTGTACCTTGTTTTCAATATACACAGCAGAATACTCAGTTTAGGGTGTTTCAACGTGGAGGAGAAAGGTGGACAATGGCCGATTAATTAAATATCCATAGTCCAGGATTTCCTAGCATATTTAAGGGGGTGATGGGTGAAATTTCTATTTTCTACATTTTGTGAGCTAGAGACTTGACTTTTTGTACATATATTCACAGTATCACAGTCATATAATGTACGGATAAAAAATATAATATAGTTACCTTGTAGGTCCGTCTCCTCAACTTAAGTTCTTTTAAAACTCTGTAGGCCTTTCGGGACTAGTCCCATCATCAGCAGAATGCAATTTAATAAACAACAACATCGAAGAAATAGATGAACTCGACAATAAAGGCATCTACAAATTAACATGTACAGACTGCAATAAATTCTACATTGGGAAAACTAACAGAAGCTTCAACATTAGATTCAAGGAACATTTCAGAGATTTCGTTTACAATGGAGGAAAATCAAGTTACGCAAAACATGTAATTCAAGCTGGACACCATATGCATAACATCGATAACACCCTCACAATAGTACATAGAGAAAACATTCCAATGAGAATAAATATACTGGAGGAAATCGCAATCCTAAGAGAAATCAACAGCAACCTGATTCTCAATGAATACACACCTAATCCACACAATCCTCTGTACAAAATTCTCACAACCAAGTCAGTGCTTCAACAAGGGTCAACAAGAACGGACCTAATGCATTCTGCTGATGATGGGACTAGTCCCGAAAGGCCTACAGAGTTTTAAAAGAACTTAAGTTGAGGAGAAGGACCTACAAGGTAACTATATTATAGTTTTTAACCGTACATTATATTACTGTGAACTAATACCTCAACGGAAAATCACCATGAATTTTACTAGTATCGATTCACAGTATGATACATAATGATGTGTTTAAGTTTCATGCTTGTGAGAGATTTACTTTATGAGTTATTAAATATTATATTTAAATAAATTGCATATATTATAATTAAATGGGTTCCGCAATTTTTTAGTAAAATTGTCTGATTTTCTTACAAGGCCCCTAAAATATTTAGAATAACATCACGCATTAGAATTCTTATCATGTGAATACAAAAGGAGAAAAAAATTATGTTGTACCTCATGTGTGGAAAAAAAAAAAAAAAACAAGATTAATAATTGCATACATTTTATTTTGTATTTCTTAAAATACTACTTCAATCATGCAATCCATGCACTACTTTGTTACCCATTGTTTTTGGGACGTGCAGTATAAATTTTAACCTTCTAGGACAAAATTTCTTAATTCCATTCAATTTTGAATGTACAAAAATGCAGTGGAAATAAAAGTGTGGAAAAACAAGTTTAAAGGTTTGCATACAGGTAGTATTTAACTGGCGCAGTCTTTTAAGTCTGACGTAATTTAGGGCATTTGGAAGCGCCATAGGCCTCTGAAACTTTGACAACATATACATTAGAGTAAAGGCTATTTTTTAGTACAAAAAACAAAATGTCAATTTTGATCTCAAATGGTCAATTTTCACCCATCGCCCTCCTTAACACATTTAGTTTTAAGATGATGAGACAGACGTACTTCCACACCAGTTAACCTATATTAATGGGCAAGTAGAGTGAGAAAATAGTTATGTTAGTGTTAGTTTAGGCAAGGTAGGGCGAGAAAATGGACAAAGTAGTGTACATCAGACTAGTTGAGGGTTCACTTGTTTATTTAGCGGGTTTTTCAGACACGTTGGCTGCACTTTCTGAGCAAAGACTAATACATATTTTGCATTGTAAATATGGCGATTTTAGGTTACTTTAAGCTCCACTCCTCACTTCATTTTAAGGCATTCCTCGCATTTCTTTAAATCAGCACACACACACACACACACAACTGACGGATCGTCAGAGGGGCGGAAGAACGAATGAAACTAAATGGATGAGATGAGTATTGAAAAATGGTGGGATCAAGTATTTCGTCGACCACGAAACCCACATGGAGTGACTGAGAGGCGAGCGTCTAACTGCTTGCGCCACGGAGCCGCCATATATTTTTTTCTCATGTAATTATTCATATACTGCAACCATGAATTGCGTGTTTTCCGTTTTTTTATTTGAATGTACGTAGATGTAACGGTGGCATAGAATCCCCGACCAACTTTTCATATAACGAGTAATGTTACCTTCAGATTCTTACAAAAGAAGAAATCAAGACACCTTATACTAAAAAACACAAATTGCATACTTTAAGCCGGCAACTTAATTCCTTAATGTGTATTAATTTCATTTGTTTTTATTTGAAAGCGAACTTAATCTGTTAGTACTTAGAAGTTCTAATTTTTTACGAGAATTCTTATTTATCCTCTCCATGAGTTAAACGGAAAAATTGATTCAACGTACACTGTACATAGCTTCAGGACATTACTCCTGTTTCGAGAATAATACATACATTTTCAAAGTTTAAAACGTGTAGGAATATTAATTTCACAGAAATAATATAATTTAGAAATATACACAATATATATTTACTTGAAAAAGAACTCTCACGTATGAGACGCTCTGAGAAGCTGAGGATCCATGGAATCTTCTGCTGAGTTTGTCGTACTCAATTTATGCAAAACAAAGGCTTCATTTATGATGCAATTAAGATCTCATAACATTCCTCGAACATCATATTGATTACTCAAGAAAATGTACTTGTTTCCTTTATACATCCATAGCGTATACATACTATAATCCTGTAGATTTTGATTTAACTAATTCACTGGCACTATCGAACCCAGAGGTTCATAGTCGTGCAGAGAAACTCTCAACACATACCTATCAGTCGTTCCCTGTATAACACTGTACCAATAGTGCTACTCAATGCAGTTTTTTTTTATCGTGTTTACAAATGTGTATTCGGAATTTCTCCATCACCCACGGTTGTTTTTATTTGAATTTCAATTAATGAATTTAAGTAATTAGTTTTAATAAACGTTTGTTTCGTCCATTTGCCCACTGTCAAATAAAACCAAAGGAGCTAACTCAAATGGTTTCAGCTATGAAAAAGAGATATCAACGCAAATGGAATCCTAATATGCTGGCCGATTATTGTTGGACCATCAAGAGGGATGCTCCACAGGCGAAATATAGCAGAAAATCATCATTTCTTACTTTCTAGGTGAGTCCGAATGTTCGAATATTGTGTAGTTACGAATGTAGAAAATATTAAAATGTCTGAAATGATAAATTCCTGTCTCTCGGAAACCTTGCATCATAGAGAAAAACCGATATCATACTTGAATTCAAGAGAAAAAATACTATCCGAATCACATATTGTTCTTTCTGAGACAAAAAAAAAGTTTATTTTTGTTGCTCAGTGTTATTAGCTTAATTTCAGTTGATGGACTCTAAATAAAAATAATTAACCTAAATAAAATCCTCTATATAATAGCGAGCTTAAAGATCTTATGGTAAACCAAACGTAATAATTACAGAGGAGTGCATGGAGAGTTTATCTCTACGCAACCATGACCCTCCGCATTCGATAGTGCCAGCGAGTCAGTTTTATCAAAATTTACTAGTTGTATAGTATATACAATTCCGATTCTGTTAATCAGTGTTTTGTGCACTGCACAGACACACAGCAAGCCCATATTCTTCTCTGACATCGCTCAATGATTAGTTGTTTACATTGCAATAGTCTGCCTGCAATGACTTCTTTTCCTTCTGAAGCCAAATCTTTTTGAACTAATTTGGAGTTAATATAAAATTATAGAATATTCACCTGAAAGGTCCGTCTCCTCAACTTAATTATCATTTAACTGTAGCGCTTTCGGGACTTGTCCCATCATCGGCAGGATTCAAAACTGGTGTTTCACTGAAGATCTGGTAGAGGGGGTTGCATGTATTTGGTTCGTTTTCGTTTATCAGGCTGTCGTTGTGAGCTGCTTTCATGATTTCCATCTCTTCGAGTACGTTTATCTTCGCTGGATTATTTTCTCTGTGAATTACTGTTAGGGTGTTTTCAATATTTAACATGCGATGCCCTTCATGGATAACGTGTTTTGCATAGCTTGATTTACCTTCTGCGTGAATGAAGTCTCGAAAATGTTCTTTGAATCTGATGTTAAAACTCCTGTTTGTCCTTCCTATATAAAATTTGTTGCAGTCCTTGCATGTCAGTTTATAAACTCCTTTGCTGTTGAAAATGTTATTTTCTTCAATGTTATTGTTTATTATGTTGTTTAATTTGTTATTGGTTCTGTATGCTATTTTTACGTTTTTATCGGCTTTCTTTAGTGCATTGGCTAATTTTGTTGTTTCTTTTCCTGTGTATGTAAGTGTTATCCATGTTTTCTTGTTGTTGAGATTCTTTTTCTAGTTTAGTTATGTTGGTTATGTTGTTCTTCCTTTTTTGTTTTTTTTTACGAGCTTATCTATGAATTCTTCATTATAGCCATTGGTTTTTGCCATATACTTAATGTAGTTGAGTTCTTGGATATAATTGTCTTTGCTTAATGGGAGTTTCAACATTCTACTGACTAAGCTATTAAATGTACTAATTTTCTGTTGAAAAGGGTGTGTAGAATTTTTGTTTATGGCCAGAGCATTGTTTGTGGGTTTCCGGTAGATACCGATTTCTAGTTTATTGTTGTGTAGATTTTTGGTTATAGACAAATCTAAGTAGTTTATGCTGTTGTTAACTTCTATTTCTTCGGTGAAAGTGATTTTTTCATGCATGTTGTTTAAGTCTTGTAGTATTTCTTTTTCTTTTCTGTTTTCATTTTCATATATTACTAGTACATCATCGACATATCGTGTTATTAGTTTTATGTTGAATTTGTGTATTAGTTCCTCAAAATGTTTATTTTCCAGTTCTTGTAGGAAGATTTCTGCCATTATTCCAGATGTAGGACTCCCCATCGGGATCCCGTCTTCTTGAATAAATAGTTCATTGTTAAATTGGAAGTAATTTTGCTTTATTGTTGTTGTTATTAGTTTGTTTAACTGATTGATATAGTTATCTTCAAGTTTACTGTCTGTTAGTTTTTGTTTTATTATGTTTGCTGTTTCGTTTATCGGGATATTAGTGTACAGGTTTTTTATGTCGAATGACGTCATTTTAGTATTCCTATTGATTTCTAAATGCTGTAGTTTGTCTGCTAGTTCAAATGAGTTCTTAATTGTGTAACGATTTTCAAGTTTGACATCATTTTTCATTTTCTGAGCGACTAATTTGGAAATTTTATAGTTAGGAGCATTCATGCAATTAACAACTGGTCTTATGGGAATGTTGTCTTTATGGATTTTTGGAAGGGCTTTCATTACTGGTGGTGAGGGAGTATTATTTACCCCTTTGGCGTTTTTGTATTTGTTATGTTCATTATTGGTTGTGTTGGTGATTAGAGGGCACGATTTTAGTGCTTCTTTTATTTGTCTGCTATACTTTCCTGTGGGATCTTTTTCTATTTTTTTGAAATTGTTTTCTTTTATAAATTGCTTGGTTTTGTTGATGTATTCTTCCTTTTCCATAATAACTATTGTGTTGCCTTTTATATAGGAAGGACAAACAGGAGTTTTAACATCAGATTCAAAGAACATTTTCGAGACTTCATTCACGCAGAAGGTAAATCAAGCTATGCAAAACACGTTATCCATGAAGGACATCGCATGTTAAATATTGAAAACACCCTAACAGTAATGCACAGAGAAAATAATCCAGCGAAGATAAACGTACTCGAAGAGATGGAAATCATTAAAGCAGTTCACAACGACAGCCTGATAAACGAAAACGAACCAAATACATGCAACCCCCTCTACCAGATCTTCAGTGAAACACCAGTTTTGAATCCTGCCGATGATGGGACAAGTCCCGAAAGCGCTACAGTTAAATGATAATTAAGTTGAGGAGACGGACCTTTCAGGTGAATATTCTATAATTTTATATTAATTTTGAATAAACCTCAACGGAACACATCATGAATCTTATAAAAGTTAATTTGGAGTTCTATTGAACCGATTACTTATAACTCGGGTCGGGTCAAGAGATGAGCTGAGATGAAGCCGTCTGTGAATGACAAGGATGCCGGCCGACCACGCCTGATGCACCATCACAAAGGGAGATGAACGAAATGAAACGGATGAGATGAGTATGGAGAAATGGTGGAATGAAATTGTGACAGGGGAAAACCCGGAGAAAAACCTACCCAACCTCCGTTTCATCCAATAAGATTACTTATAAATAATGTGACAAATTTAAATTGCACAAGCTTCCAGAACACTCTGTCTAGATCAGCTCATCTAATTCGTGCAATTTATTCGTAACTTGTCAAGAAGTACAAATTACACAAAAAATTATTACTATTTATAACTAGTAGGCCTAATACGGATACACTTGTGATATATAGGATGACAAATTTCACGTTTTAAAAATCAGGTTTGCGTTTATGAATCACAAGTTAAAAATTACTCTAATAGGATTCTCTTTGGTACTATAGAATATTTATTTCTCAACTCGCTGCAGCTTCATGATCGTCTCTTAAACATTTGACGTATTATATTAACGCACCAAAAATTACTGATACATAATTATAACTTCTACAGTAAGGCTAATAACACACAGTTTTAATAACATGTCTAATTGGAACATGTAGAATTTCCTTGCAATAATAGACGCATTTTCTAATCCAAATTTTAATACGTTTCCAAAACATTTTTAATTCCCAACGTCCTTTATTACCAAGAAACGTTCTTCTCAATTAATTTTCCCCAATATCATTTTCTCAACACTTCATTTCAGAAATGTTTTAGTTCTATAGTATTTCAATTCCAAGATGTCTTTTTCCGATCTGATTTTTGTCCAACCACGGTCTATCTAACATAATGTTAATTGCCGTCATAATTTCTGATTTTATATGTACGTTAATGAACTTCAGAAAGTGCAATCGGACACAATATGTGAAAAATCAGTTGGAAATGGACCAAAGAATTAGAAATATATAACCCGCATGTAAGGCGGTGAAAATAATGTGTAACATATTTTTAAAAACTTCCAGCTGTTGGCTACAATTTATCGTTCTAAATATAGTGATTGTATTATTTGTAATATACAATAGAAGGTAAAGCAAACGTTCACCTTTCATATATTTTAAGAATTGTGGTCGTCGGGAGCATTATAAATTGGAAAATTTATAATTTTGGTTTTATTTACCTCTGGAAACTTAGACGGTTAGGGGGGAAACTGAATTAAAAATCTCAATTGGAAATAACGGATTGGGAAAATTTTACTTTCAATGTAACGATGATTCATAACAATGTTTAATTTGATCCGTGTACTTTATGTCTTTCGGGTTAAATGACCGTGGTCTGATTTTATTAACACTAAACGTTTCGACTACTACTGCGGTAGACATCCTCAAAAGATTCTGCGAGCTCTTTGACATCCTAACTCTTCAAATGTCGGCTGCAGGATGTCTGCCGCAGTAGTAGACGAAACGTTGAGCGTTAATAAAAACCAGACCACGGCCATTTAACACGAAATACATAAAATACATGAATCAAAACACCTGCTGTGAAAGTCTACAATTTTACAATGTTTAATTAGTTAGTAACCATCTAGCAGGAAATAAGTGTGCCTACAAAATTTTGTCACACAGAAAGTACCATCTCATCATCACTGGATATTTTTAAATTCTACATGAAACATCTTCAATAGTGATCTTAGCAACAGAAAATACAAATATACTTAATACAGTTACCATAAACAATTTAAAAAAAACTATTTAAATACCATTTAATAATATGGGGTCTATAGATTTATGGGGGCACGCCGTAACGTAGTGGTTAAGGCACTGAGCTACATGCCGGAGGGTCGAGGGTTCAAGTCCCGTTGGGGTCAGGATTTTTAAACTGACTCAAACCCTCTGGCGGCACTATGGCCTTGGGGTCGACTCAGCCTCTAACGGAAATGAGTACCAGACGCTTGTTCTGGGGGTAAAGGCGGCCGTCACGCAGGGCTGAAAACCCGGCTGACATGAAGTGCCGATTATCTAGAAAAAGTGGGAGCCTTAACCTCCTACTACCCCAAGGGCCTTCGGGCCTGTTGTGGGATCACTTTACTTTACTTACTATAGATTTATTTAATGTCATTCTTCCTGTAACTTAATCGGATCGTAATATCCAAAATATGGAATTTATTACCCAAATCAGGTCATTTTAACGTGCACCGCTATAACATACAGTACACACTTCATTCATTTCAGACTTTCTTATATTGTTT